>JBBPLY010000259.1:0-27087 GCA_038090035.1 Xerocomus nothofagi | reverse complement strand
TAGGCCGAACGTAGCAGAGAGCAGGGATCTATCGAGGAAAAGTGAGTTCAGGGAGGAACAGCTGAACGATGCGTGATCGGCAAAGGACCTACGCAAGAAAGTAGAGGATTCCCTCCCTGACGAGCAGATTCATGTATTGATTCTGTTGCAATCTTCCCCTCGCTTTCCGCATTTGGAACAACTGTCTGACGAACCGAGCGACCACGAAAATACATAACAGAGCGTTGAAGGCGAGCGTCGAAGAATTTACTAACGTATCCAAGATGGGGAAGCCGCCGCCGTCATCACTTTGATTAACTGCATTACAAAACGAGAAGTTGAGTATTTGATAGGTGGCCACTGTAGGGATGTCAGTGACCTGGTACCGCAGGAATTATGAATGGTATCAGACGACAGGAAGCACATACCTAGAACATATTGGGGACTGGTACTAAAGCCATATTCGACGGCTACGGAGGTGATGACCAAGAGAAAAACGACAAGCAAAATGCCGACAACGATCCTCGACCGGCCATACATTGCATACACACGCAAGATCATTGCCACTAAAATTGCCATTAGGTTGCAGGAAAGTGGTGAGCACAATGCATACTTACGATAGGAAGCAAAAAGAAAGATAAAATAACCCCACTTATATGTACCATATACAAAGTTACCTTGGAACCAATCATAAATTATGGTGTCATGTAAAATAATACTGATGTACTTACAGCTTTCCGATCAGTATTAGCCAAAAAAATGCTCAAACGAAAAATTAAGGGTACACACGTCTATTGGTAGATTGATATCCACGTAAGTTGACGAGGCGGATGCGAATATAAGATAGCAGATGACTCACGATCACAGGTCCGGGTATGAAGGCACTACCGACTACAGGTGTGGCAATCAGTTAAGCTCATCGGCCACAGTCCGTATCGGAAACATACGAAGTCCAGAAAGCCTTGAGAATGACAGGAAGTTAATATCTAGCATAGAACACACACATAACAAACCTACATGACAGACATCACGCCAAAGTAACGGACCTGTGACGAGTGTCAGCCTGGGCTTTGGGACCAATCGCGAGAGCATGCTCAGGGACTTTGTACGCACAATAACAAACAATGTGGATACCCAAGTCCAGGACCTGTTCTGCACGAAATTGTGAGAAAAGTAGCACTTCGACTTGACTCTGATTTATTATTTGCTAACCCAAACATAGTCTATCTGTGAATATATCAGTGAACTTTATCTACACAAAGAGTCATGGCACGACACACCTCATTCGAAAATGTGAGGACTGATAGTAAAGAGTTAGTTGGTATGTAAATGGCTGCAACCAGGCGGACCTACGATAATCGTAACCAATGATAGTGACAACCACGACTGTTGACTTTGTGAATAATCCATGAATATGGGCACAGATAAGGTGGTATTACTGGCTGCGTAGTTGCTCTCCAGGATGTTCAGCACGGCAGAACTCAAATAAGAGGACATGATCGGGGAGTTGAAACTCGAAAGGAACAATGGAACGGAGATTTCGAGAGTAAGATTAGTGGCTTGCTGCGATATATAAACTTGAAAATTCGACGGAGAGGCAAAACACAGGAAGGCTTCAAGGCACTGCCAGTGGTTTCTGCGGTATATAAAGGCTGGGCGTTCGCGCTCGACGGCGTGCTTCGAAAGCACATGATGAACTTCGCTGTACAGCCCCGTGATGCTTGCTTGAACTTTGTCAACGCTTCTAAGGTCGGAGTTTAAATCTGGTTTTCTCGACCGTGGTCTGCTCAAGCCTTAGGACTTAGGCCTGTCGTCTTACATGCCGGTCAAGATAATCGTCGTCGATACATCTTTTTCTGACAATGAGACCAAGGATTCAGAATGAACTGGAGTACGTACTGAATTGACGGTTTCAGTCAAAATATGACATTCAAGGTCCACTTATGTTATCTGTACGTCAAAATTTTTGATGCAGATGCACGTTACGAACTGTGATGGTGACCTGCTGAAATGTGCGCAATCAATTCGTAGGGTATTAGAATCTGGGGGCTTCCGTCGTACTGTTGCATGCTGTACTACGTACTGCGGGACGATTTGAGCACATATCGAAAAATCTGCCATTTGCCAGGGAAGATTCAGAGTGCCGCGCCGATCTAGCCGTGGGTAACACTGGCATGAGGCAACGAAATCCAAGCATGACCGCAACTACTCCGAGTCGTTACGCTAGAACAGTGTAGTTTGAACTAAAACACTGACTGAACTTGAATACTCCAAGCTGCTTATATAATACATCGGTGGCTATGGCACCGCATATCTATTAGATAGAGCCTGCGGATGGTTATTATGTTTTCAATAAGGACTTCGCAACGGAAGGCAATAATGTCAAACCGATATCTGAGAGTGGAATAAGTTATCATGAACCTCAATGTCACTGATCATCTTGTATTTTCTGGAACTGTTTTGCCATCCGAGTCGGTTACGAGTAGTCGTGTCCGTCCCAGGGGTAGCTACCTGGCCTTTATGTTTGTCGTATTCTTTTCTGGAAACTTTCGACTCATCCTGGGAGTGCACAGATCGTTGCTCCATCCCCGCGGGGTTGTAGAAGGACAAAATAAATGCGAATAGGCATCAAAGGGATACAATTTAGGGAGGCTTGGGAGAAGAGAGCCTATTCAGGTAATTGTTTAACGTTATTTGCCCCACACACGAAGCTCAAGTCAGAATGCTACTTAATTCAGACTATGATGATCTATACGTACTACGGTAGGAGTCGGTTCATCATCACTTTTGAATTTTGTAGATGCGTTTATTCGGTGGGACTTTTGTCTCGGTCAACCACCAGCATACGGGCATGAAGCATCGCAAAACCTTTCTGCTCGGACGGGACCGTGTAGGAAGATGTTTCGGTACCCTTGGCAATGAGGTCCTGAAACCGTTCGTCCCGGAAGTCAAAGACCCTCATGGCGGGGGAGCCAACGGTTGCCAACTAGTCATGGAAACAGTCGAACATGCGATCCTCGTGCGTAAGTAGAGGGCACCACGATGAGCCAAACGGGACCTGATAAATACTACTGCGTCAGATCCCAAGTTTTCAAGCTTGTACGAGGAATGTTCCCTTTTATCGCTCCTGTTTTTTTCTATACGCTTGCCAAAGCGGCGGTGCCAGGGACGCCGCCTGGCTGCTGCGTGGGCACGATCTCGTCGCTCAGTGACGTGACTGCCGCAGTTCAATGTACGACGGTGAACACCAACGGGTTCATTGTACCGCCCGGGCAAACGTTCAGCCTCGATTTGTTAGACGGCACGACCGCCAACGTTTGGGAGTGAAAGCGTTACCATTGTCTGCATACATGCACGTACCAGAGAGCAGACGACCCAACCAACACCTAGTGAATAGATCCTCCGTAAGCCGTAGTGAAGACTTGCGTCATCATAGTCCAGTCTGACGGTATCCTTGGAATGGGGTGCAGTTCACTGCTTCACGCCTCGCTGGACGACACACATGTATCTAGTAGACACCTTGAGAAGCGAGAGTACGGCCTTGAGGGATCGTGGAATTTCTCTGGTCGTGTGCAGAATCTCGTGTACTATACTTGATCTGCCGCATATAACATCATTAGCGTGCATGGCATGAATGAGAGGCTTACATGGTTGGGATAGAAGTATGTAAGAGTGCAGGAAGGTGAGTTGTCGAGTAGAAAGAAACATACAATGGTCGAACCCCTGTACACTGAACCTATATGAAGTCATTCTCTTCTTTCGATCTCGGTATGGGATTAGAAGAAGGATCTAGCAGTACATCGGGCACTGGAACTGACAAATAAAAGATACTCGCCTCCGACATGCTACCCACGCTCCCATAAATTCTCGAAACTGCACAGACTCTGCGGAGGTGATTTGACGACGCTCCTCGATGTTTTTACAAGTGCGCCTGTGGCCCGTCGACATGTTTCGTGCAGAAAAGAAAGCATCGAATGCTCTGTGACACGTGACACGCACAACGAAAATATCAATTCGACGTTCGTGGCTTCAATCGGGGCAGATAACACTTCGACTTCGAAAGCACTGATCAGTCTACTCCTCGAGCCGTTTCGACTTTGTATTCCCTCAAAATAGTTATCCTGTCTGGCTGCTCTTTTACTATCGCCTTAGTTCCGTGAGTTCATTCGCTGTCATTTGGCATCGATCTGAAACTCCTTTCAGCTACTCTCACTGCTGTATTTTACCGCCCTCTTCCCCCATCCTTCTGCATTTCCACCCGCTTCGTACCCTGCCCCGTTCTCGCTTTATTCTCTCTGTCCGGACCCACCTCTTTCCTTTCCTCAGGCTGCCCGATCCACGCCTGCGCTCCTCTGCCGTCTGACTGCCTCTCGCGCCTTCCCCTCCTGCCTGCTGCATTTCACTCCATTTTCCACTCGCACGCTGTCTGCCCGCTTAGCTGAACATCACATCGCCCGATTTCAATCCCATACGACACCATCCCCAATCTACTACTCTCCGGCTTGGCCGACCGTCTCTGCTTCCGCTCTGCGCTGCTCTATTCTCTGTGTGTTACGCTATTCCACTGTATCATCGCTTTCCTGTCTGACTCGCTCTTCCCCTGCGTACTAGCCCCCCTCACATCTGCGCTCTCGCTGCTATCCAGTGTCTTGTCCCTCGCTTTCTTGCCGCCTGTCCCTCCAGCTCTTTGTCTCTTACCCATTAGATCCCACCACCTACCCTAGTATCTGCCTGTATCTCTGGCCATCTCGCCATCTGTCATTCCCTGTCGCTGTTTGAACCCAAATCTACCCTCGCTCCCCATCTTGCCTGCCTTACTGTGTTCCATTCTGTCACGCTGCCTCAATCAGTCCTATTCATCCAAAACCCTCTTCAAGTCCTGTCCTGCCTCGCCATCGTCACAGATCATTTCCTTGTAATCTCCCCACGTTCCATCGCCTGCTTGTCAAAGTTCTCGTCGGTTTCATCCATCTGATGTGGGTCATATATAGCCGGACTTCGCCACGTCTCACTATCGCTTCATTCCCAGCCTTCCACCACCAGGTCGTGTTTCGTTGGCCCTTTTACCTCTCTTGTTAATCACTGGTTGTCTTACTCGGGTTTCGCTATTCCGGCTTGTCTTCTGGGCCTTACCTCATCATCCCTGTCCCTGTCCCTCCGTATCCCACCCTCTTGTAATCTCCACCCATTCTCCATCTGAATACTACACACTTCCTGGTTCCCATTGTCTATCTCTAATGACCCAAAATAGCTTTGACAAAGTTACCTTCCAGCTCACTGGTAGGTTCTTGCCCACTGACCAGTATATTCATGGATGCTCATTTTTTGTCTAGTTTCTCAACTGACCCTCTTGTCTCGACTTGCAGAATGTGACATCCGTGTCACTGTTGGTATTGATGATGTCACCAAAATTACATGCTCTGGGGAGTTATCCAGGGATGGTTTGACAGTTACATGGAATCATCCCTTTCTTTTGTAGGTACCATGGCATGCTTTGAGCCTTGGATGTTTAGTGGTTTTCCCCCATAGCACTGCACCATCCTCTGCAGTTTGTGAAATAGCTATATGCATACTTCCAAAGAAGCTCACCTCTGACTGGGACAAGCAACCACTGGGTAACCAAATTGTAACCAATGTAACCAGCTTGTTGAGGTCTGGCAATAGATGGCAATGTAAGTACCATTTTAACTGACCAAGACACTCATTGTCACTCATTATACTAGGTAATGTTCCTGGGCTACATGATAGCACCTATCAAACACTTTCAATGATATGTACAGTTTGTGATGTCTTGGTAAGTCTTATGTTACAACCCATTTCACATGTCATTGAATCACAACTTTTAGGTTGTATCAAATGAACATGACTGTTTCTCTGCTTTGCAAGAATATGGACACAGGCTGTCAAAGCTTCGGGACCAATTCAGAAATGTGGCTTTTGTATCAATCCAAATTCAGCTGCGACAGGCACTACTGGATCTGTGTCCTATGGGTCCATCCTATATTGGCACTCTGAATGATCTTGCCAATTCCTTTTCATTCCATTATACCTTGGATGGCAACATCTCATACCTGAATAGAGCCGTTGAATTCTATCAGGCAGTGTCTAATCTTTGTCCCCTTGGTCATCCAGAGCATGCTGAAGCTCTTGGGGAACTTTCCACAGCCTTATGGAAGTATTATCACATCCAGGGAAATGAAGCAGACCTGAACAGAATCATAGAGATGGATCAGCAGAAGCTTGATTTATGTCCACCTGATCATCCAGAGCATGCTAGGGCTATTGGAAATCTTGCAGTGTCTTTATGGGAAAGATATGACCTACAGGGCCACATAGCAGATCTAGACATGGCCATTGACATGGAACAACAAAGGCTTGATCTCTGTCCATTAGGCCATCCAGAGCATGGGGAAGCTATTGGAAACCTTGCACTATCTTTAAACACACACTTTTCAAAGCAGGGTAACCTAGCTGACTTGAATAGAGCAATCAAACTTAAGCAGAGCACACTTGAGCTCTGCCCATCAGGTCATCCAGATCATGGGCTTGCTCTTCGAAGCTTTGCATTGTCATTGATAGATCACTATGATGTGGAAAAGAGTCATTCTGATTTGGTCCAGGCAATGAAGTTGTTGAAGGAGTCTTTGACCTGCTATCCAGTCCAGCACAGGCTTTATTCACTTGGCATCCAGACACTGGCTGATACCATCATTCATTACAACTCCAACCCCTCAAAGGGGGATCACTCTCTTGATCAGCCACTTCCTCCACTACAGGATGCTTTTGAAACCTATAGGCAATTAAAGGCCTGTCATCCAGCAATTTCACTGGATTTGTGGGGTTCAACTCAGGCTTGGGTCAAGAATGCTGAAAAGTACTGCCATTCCTCAGTCTTGGAGGCCTACCAAACATCACTCAATACACTTGACCACCTGACCTCCATGCAACCTTCACTTGACTCTCGGCATGAGACAATGCAAGCAAGGGTGGCCGACCTCGCCAATAATGCATTCTCATGTGCTCTGAGGTATGGGGACCTCCTGATGGCTGTCGAGCTTCTGGAGCAAGGTCGGGGTATCCTGTGGAACCAACTCGCTCGGTTCGACATCTGTATAGCTGCACTGGAAAGTCAGAGCAACGAGGGGCAAGAACTTGGGAAGAAATTCAGGCAATTGAGTGCTGACCTCAAGAAACATGCTCAAGGGGGCGAGAGCGGCGAAGGGACGGGTCCATACTGGCGGACTCACGAGAAATGGCAATCTGTCGTGAATAAGATTCGACGTCAGGATGGCTTCTCACGATTTCTCTTACCTCCGTGTTTCGAGGACCTCCAGCAAGCCGCAGATCGTGGTCCCGTGATCATCGTGAACGCAAGCAAATACACCTGCGGAGCTTTAATCATTCCCCATACCCGACCACCTATTCACGTGCCCCTTGATTGTTCGCTTGACGATATCGCTCAGTTATGTTCGAGATTCTCTGAATTTATCCAGGACCCGCATGCGTATGGGGGAAACAGGGAGTCTTGGATCAAGCAAGCATTGCGGCACTTGTGGTCGACCGTGATCGAACGGATCGTTGTGGTTCTCCAAAATAACGTACAGCTACCCATGGGCTCGCGAATCTGGTGGTATCCGACGTCCAAGCTCACGATGCTTCCGCTACATGCTGCGGGTCCATATCAAAAGAACAAGCAAAATTTGATGGATATCTTCATATCTTCATATGCTCCCTCTCTCTCAGCTCTCATTCGTGCGCGCGAGCGTGCTCGCTCTCAACAAGCCCAGAAGGAGGACCATGACAGCTCTGGAATTGCGAACGTGCTTTCGTTTGCAGCCGTGGGTCAAGCCCAGCCGAGTGCTGCTCTCCAGCTACGGGAACTGCCGGAGGTAGAGCACGAAATCCAGAGGATTCAAAACGAAACTGGCATGCCCCTAGATGTGTCATCATTCCAGACTGTCGTGGGCGACGCGGCCACCATCAAAGGCGCCATACGGGCATTCCGAGACCATCGTTGGATCCACCTCGCTTGTCACGGGGCACAGCACGCCACGAAGCCGTTCGAATCGTGGTTTGCAATGAGGGACGGGCGGCTCACGCTCATGCGTATCATCCAGGAACGTTACACGCATTCCCAGTTTGCATTCTTGTCTGCGTGCCATACGGCGGTTGGTGACACGTCTACTCCAGACGAGGTGCTTCACCTCGCTGCTGGAATGCAGTTCGCAGGGTTCAATGGGGTGATTGGGACGTTGTGGAGGGTGGACGATTCGGTCGCTCACGAGGTGGTCACTCGATTTTATAAGGAAATGTTCAGAGGTCCAGACATTGATTTCGAGCACGCGGCAGCAGCGTTGAACGTCGCAGTCGTGGAATCAGCGAAGAAAGTGTCGTTGGAGCAGCGGATCGTGTTTGTCCATATCGGAATTTGAACTCGCTCCAGAGGTAGTAAATCTACTTTCGTTTGTTATGTTTATTGATAAGCTAGGTGGCGTAAGAGAGTGAAGGTCCTGGGGCGACGACATAGTCGCACACTGGCAAGGTCTACTCTATCGACATCGGGTCGAAACGGTGTTCTCTCGCTCAGATCAATCAGCCATGCCAGATCTCAAGCTCAAACCGCACACTGGCCCTACTAAACTCATTGTGGCATTCGATATCGGTACAACCCATAGTGGTATCTCATACTGCATTCTCGAGCAAGGACGGGTTCCCGAGATCCTTGGAGTCACAAGGCTAGTTCGTCATTATCTTCATTGATCTGTAGTGACTGGCATCAGATTCCCTGCTCAAGAGCTGGTCCGCGGTGATGCCAAGGTACCATCTCTCTTGTACTACGATAAGAGTGGGAATGTCAGAGCGGTTGGCGCTGAGGTGCTCACTGAGTACATGATCGAGGAGGCGTTGACTGAAGACTGGACGAAGGCTGAGTGGTTAGCTGTTAACCACGTCAAGGCATTCTATCACTGATATTCATTCACGTAACCCAGGTGGAAGCTTCACCTCCGTCCGAAGCATTTAGCTTCCTCTATTAACCCAAGCAATGATTTACCTCCACTCCCACCGGGAAAATCTGCCGTCAACGTACTCACAGATTTCATTGCGTATCTTTTCAACTGCACCAAGACCTACATTCAAGAACGTCATCTCGCATTCACCTGGTCATCCGTCGAAAATTCCATAGAGTACATTTTTACTCATCCAAATGGGTGGGAAGGTACCCAACAACAGCTATACCGTCGGGCAATCGAGCGAGCGGGGCTCATCCCCTCTACTCCTGAGGGGCGATCTCGCGTTCACATACTGACGGAGGGCGAAGCAAGCCTTCACTTTTGCGTCTCAAACCTTCTCACCCCCGAGGTAGCTGATCAATCTACTCCTAAAGGAGTCGTAATCATCGATGCTGGCGGTGGTACCATCGACTTGAGCATGTTTTCAATGACATCCAATCCGATCTCCTGCGAGGAGATTGCTCCAGCCGGGTGTATGCAGCTACCGCCAACAGCCAAAATCCCGCTTACTATTTCGTCTGCTCTATTTCAGGTCGATTACAGGGTTCGGTCTTCGTTACTCGCCGGGCTAAGGCTCTATTAGAATGTTGGTGGCTCGATCCTTCTATTTCCTTACTGGTGATGAACCCGAGAAACTAAACCAGCAAAGCTTGAAGGCTGGGAACACTCCAACCCTGACGAAATAAATGAGTTTACACGCGAATTCGACCAATCGACGAAACTCGTCATCAAGAGTGATCAAGAACCGGCTTACATTAGGGTTGGCGGCCGTCGCACCAACAGTCCGAAATATAACATCCAATTTGGGAAGCTAAAGCTGTCGGGGTAGGGACTTGCTCTATCCACGCCATCGCCACTAATCGTGTTTTTTGTTCGTATCCTGTAGTGAAGAAGCCACCAGCCTGTTCAATGACTCTGTCGACGCCATAATCAGCGCATTCGAACAGCAGCAGAAATTTAGTACGATGCCGATTACTGTGGGTTTTACCTTTTTGGAATAACTCACATTTATCCCCATTTTCAGATGGCATTCCTGGTTGGGGGACTGTCGACGAATGACTGGCTCTGGCATCGACTTCAGTCGTATTTCAAGGCTAAGCAGATCAACATTTGCCGCCCGGACAATCATATGTATGTGCTTGTCTTGCATGCTTGCAGATTTTTCTGATGCATTTTAGCAATAAGGCGGTCGCTAATGGGGCGGTTCTATCCTTCGTTGATCGTGACAATCATTTGGTTTCCTCGCGAGCTGCACGTGCTACGTATGGCATAGTCTGTGCGCTGCCCGTCAATGCAAATGACGAGGAACACATTCGCCGAAAGTGGCAGTGGGAGAAAGATCCGGGAGACGATTGCTATGTTCCAGGGTACTTCGAGTCGAAACTTCGCAAGGTAGGCCTCCTTCGTCGAGTGGTTTGTGATGAAAACATGGGATGAATCTTCTCGACAGGACGAGCAAGTTTCCGAGCATATGGAATTCCTTGAATCGTTTTCGCTTACGGAAAGCGATCTAAAGAACTTTGGCATGCAGACTGTGCGCCTTGTGTGTTATCGAGGCAGTATATCCGACCCGAAGTGGGTAGATCAAGATCAATGCAAGTTCTTCCCTTTCTTTTCTTGCCTTGAATTCTTGTTCTGACGTGGAGCATTGCAGCGAATTTCTCCACGATGTGTACTATTCGTGCGGATCTAAGCATGGCCACGAAAGACGTGAAAATGAGGAGGATGGCCTCCGGCAAGGTGTACTACCAACTAGATTATGATGTGATCATATTCTTCGGACTCACGGAACTTCAAGCACAACTAGGCTGGAAGACGAAGGTAAGTTACGACGCCGCACCCTCCTCACTCACTGCTGATTTTATCCTCTTTAGGAGGGCAGCTTGCGACGGTGAGTCTCCGTGAATTTGGCCCATTGTATCGTCTGACTCGTCCACCAGGGTCCCAGCAGCGGTCACATTCGAGGAATGAACGTTTCCATGGCATGTGGTTTACTCATTGTACATACAATAGGACTGGGTACTTTTAGCGGTTTCGCGCTGCTGGTCTATGCATATCCCCTTTTGATACTGCCAGTTACGGTGTCGCAAGACACTACAGCACATATTCTGTGTACTGTACTGTACTGTAAATATTCTGGCCAGCAAAACTGATCTAAAAGATCTTGAACGTTCTCACTAATCATAATCCTCCGCGCTTAAAAAAGACTCGAGCAAGACCTTCGCCCTGAGGACTATCAGCTTCTGTTTCTTTCCCTTCTCCCACAACGTTCCCATCGGCATCCGCTTCATCAACCCCAAGTGGGACGTACATAAAACTGATCTCCCTTGGACCCCAACCTGACTGCCATCGATGTCTTCCATGTGCTTGCCCTCGAACGTTTCGCCAGGCTTCACTATGAAGACCTCCAGATCGCTCGATATTACTTCATCAAACATCTTGTTAAGGTGATTAGCAAGCCCGACTAGTAGGGCTATTTTCTGCTCGAACATGGATGTGACTTTCATTATTGTGTCCGATCGAGAAGTGGTGCAGCCTGCAGCCAACAGGATGTCAGAAAGGCCCATGATGATCGCTTTGACAGAAGACCCTGGGTGGGTTGTCCTGCTCTGGACAATATGAATGCGCGCGAGCGCACGCCAACGTCCAGAAACAGCTTGCGCCTCTATTGATCATGTTCATCCCCTTCTCATTAGCCGGAATGAGGGACAGATTAGGGCATTCGAGCCTCACCTGTTTTACGCAGCTTCCGATATACGTCATTCATGAATGCGTTGGGTCCTGCTTCCAACGCCCAAGAGGATGCAGTCTCGCAGAGTACAGACACAATGTAGACTTGGAATGCGATCTGGAGTAACATAGGAAGTTCATCTGGCGGGTTTGTTTCCAAGGATTTCACCAGAAGGAGCCCTATCTGGTCTGAAGCTCGCTGCACAGCAGAGATCTGATCCTTCGTCGGATTGGTGGACAGGATCCTAAACTCGAGATTTTCTGCCAAGCTGTCAGCCATATATATTGTAATCTGCTGCACCTCCGCATTCAACCTCTGCAGAGCGTGTATAACATCCGAGTCCGAGGATTTATCTACAGTATCGAGGAAGCTGTTTGACCTATCCAGGTCTCTCGACAGCGCTTCGCAGCGCTTTTGGAACTCAGTGATACAAGAGTGGGAATCGGAGAGATCCCGTTGAAGCTTCTCGATGATTTCCTCAGAATCGGTCGTAATCTTCACCACGTCCATAGCATCCGATGACTTCTGTTGATTGGCTTCAGTGTAGCACGGCATTGTATCTTCCTCTTCACATGGCATGGAACCTGAGTGAGGGAACTGATCGCGAGCCAAGCTGGGTACGCCAGACTGCGTTGTGCTCCGAGTCGCATTCGCTATAGATGAAGCATGCTGCTCGTCCCCCCCGTGTGCGGTGTTAGACAGGGACGAACTGGACTGATTGGAAAAGAATGATGAGATCGCGTCCTCGCCCTCTGCGGTGCTTGTTGTCGTACCTGATTGTTCTCTGTTTTGTATGTCATCTTCGACCGCTGACCCACGGATAGAGTAGGGGCTGATGGCTTCACATTCGGACTTCTGAAATAAGCGATTGGGAGCCTGAAGTAAGGTGAGAGTTGTGAATACTGTAATTTCCTGCGACACATACATTCTCTGAGTACCGGATTTGGTGTAGATGACGGGTATCGATATTATGATCTCAGCCCCTTGGGCCTTCTGCCAGTGAAGCTTGATGATGCTCGGAGGCCTATATGGGAGTTGTAGAATGTTATGGTGTCTTGGGGTATTTGAGCCTTTATCCAAGGCTCAAGGCTTGAATGAAGAGTGAGACACGGGCCGCTTCACTGATACCATCGTTGGTTGGACTACTAGTAGGGTTTGCTGCGGATGGATAAACCCGAGTGGCGGTGAAGGAATCGAATTCCGGGACCTCAACCAAATCAACAATCGTCAACATTCGGAACTTGAAAGTTTCTGATCCAAGTCTCTCTGATTGTGAATATCCCGCTTGTACATGTATAGCCGGGGAGGACAGCTCCTAGGTTCCGTGTAGGTTTCAAATATTCCCTGTGAGTCCGAGACGCGTTACGGTTAAGTTACAAAATCTCTCTTAGGAGTTATCTTTTGACTTCTAGTGTCGTACGTCTCGCCGGTTGCAGATCACGAAAATATATGTTCTACAATTCAGGCTTGGGTAGCTAGTAAACTTCGTCTCCAGGGAGTAGGTCATGTCCCGAATCCATAAAGCTGAACGTAAGCAATCTTCCCCGACAACTTGAAGACCTGTTCGCAGTGCTACTGCACAATCACTACAACAAGTGGAGTAGAGATCGAACCAGGACAAACCTGCGGGTGCGGCATCATACTTCCAGATGAGAACAATTGCGAACATGCTGTTAGTCACCACTTCATCAGACAAGAGCGGCCATGTTCCAAGTGTAATCACATACACTGCTGAAGGCCTGGGCAACGTCATGAAGCTGCAAAATGAAACTCGATGTCAGCGATTGTGAGGACGATTGTTGACTGTTATTTACCAGGGCCAACCTGTCTGGAATCCTCACTTTCACATTATACTCTTCAAGGTAAGACGTAGGAATGACATCTTCAGTCCATGGACAAACCATAGCAGGAAACCTGCCAAAGTTCATCGACATGCCAAACAATTTGAATGGCAGAACTTTGGGATGGTCGAGCCTGTGCCGTATTTGGACCTCCCGATGGATTCCCTTGAAGAATCATATCGACAGTGAGCAAAATTAGAACCTAGAATTCATTACGTACTTTCAAAATTTCCGACTCCTTGTCTTCCGAGTCGGCGGAATATGTTTCCACAGCTATGATGGCGACCTGTGTAAACTGTCAGCCTGGTGGGATAAGCGCAAATGGACGGTGAACTTTAATGGACTGTCCGCAAAGGTAGAACATGCCCTCATATATACTGGTAGAGCCTCCAGATGTGAAGGGATGTTCTCCTTCTTGTGTCTCATAGCCAGAGGAATCATTCAGGAACTTGAATATGATTCGACTTCCAGCCAGAATGATTTATTAGTGGCTCAAATTGGATGAGATGTGACCTACACATTGTATAAACCCAATGATGATAGATATCCTTCAAATGTCACAGTTCTTGCTTCTCGATGCCCCGACTTCACATAGATCCCACTCGTGATAGCCTCCTGCAGAAAGTAAGTCTACAGTACTTCACGAGGAATACAAAGCTGTGTCACACAGCGTGTAAGACGGATCCAGAGGCAGGGACTTGACAATCACTCCCTGCCTAGATGGGATGGGACAAGGAGACATACTCACCGAGATCAGGGCAAAGGAAGAGACTGAGCGACAATTTAATTCCTAGATGGCATGCGAGGAGTACGTTACAGTGAGCGACACACGTGAAAGTAAGAAGTCACACTCACTCGCTGGATGGGATGAGACGAGGACGATATATTCAGCGAGATGTATGCGAAAGCAGGGCTTGGGAGTTACTCACTCTCTAGAAGGGATGCGACAAGGTGATACGCTCGTTAATATGGATATGATGAAGGGATCCAACTTGTTCCAACGATCACTCACTCGCTAAATAACATCCAACAACAGCGATACACTCAGAGACACAGGCGCCCAGGGAGTCAACGATCGCTCACGGGCTGGATGGCGTAAAACGAGTGCAACGCAGGAGTAAATTTGACAGGTACGAAAGCAGAGGCTCGATGATCACGCACTTGCTAGATGGGGTGTGACAAGGACAATACGATCAGCAAGGCGGGTGTGGTGTGAAAACAATCGACTATCACTCACTCGCTGAATGGGATGGAACAATGATGACACACTCAGCAAGATGAATATGAAAGCAGGAACTCGACGGTCACTCACTTCCTACATGGGGAGACACAGTCAGTGAGGTAGACGTGACAGCAGGGAATTGACAATGCCTCACTGGCTAGATAGGATGGGATACTAAGTACAACACGCTCGGCAAAATGAATGCGAAAGCGGAGATAATCCGAGTCGACTATCACTCACTTCCTAGATGGCATAAGTCAAGTATGATATACTCAGCGACACCAGCGTGACATTAGGGAGTCGAATATCACTCACTTTCTGGACGGGATGTGACAAGTGTGATACTCAGTAACATGAGTGTGAAAGCGGGGACAGGACGATCACACACTTTCTAGACGTAATGTGGAAACACGTTACGCTCAGTGAGGTAGACATGAAGGCAAAGATGTGACGATCACTAACTCGCTAGATCGCATGTGGGAAGATCGATATGATCGGCGAGACAGGCATAGACACGGAGCCGACAATTACTCACGGGCTACAGGATACGGTCATGACACAGGCGTGCAAGCAAGAAGTTGACAATCACTCACTTGCTACATAGTATGCGATAATTACGATACGGTCATCAGAACAGGCATAAAGGCAGGGAGTCGACGATCACTCACTCGCTAGATGAATGGGACCATACATTCAGAGGGACAAGTGTGAAATCGGGGACGATCACTCACTTCCTAGATGACAGCCGGCAGGTACGTTGCAATCGGCAAGACAGGTATGAATGCATGGAATCTATAATCACTCACTCGCTAGGATGGGATGGCACAGTTGCGAAGTGCGATACACTTAGCGAGACAAATGTGCAAGTAGGGAGTCAACGATCACTTACAGGCTAGATGATGCCATGCGACAAGTATGATGCAGTCAGCGAGACAGGAACGGAGGTAGGAGTCGATAATCGCTCACACGCTGCATGAGATAGGACAGGGACAATGCACTCAACGATATGAACGTGAAAGCAGACAATCAATGATCACTCACTTCCTAGATGGCATGCAGAAGGTAAGATACTCTCAGCGAGACAGGCATAAAAGCGGGGAGGGGCCAATTGCTCACTTCCTAGTTAGGACGGGACAATGACAATAAGGTCAGTGAGATGGATATGAAAGGAGAGACTCGACGATAACTCACTCGCTAGAAAGAATGAAACAAGAATGGTACACTCAGCAACATAGATGTGAAAGCAAAGGCTCTGCGGTGACTCACTTCCTACATGGGATGCGATAATCATACGCTCAGTAGGATGGATATGAAACAGAGAGTCAATGATCGCTCACGGGCTGGATAGCATACGATAAGTACGATTCGTTCAGTGACGCAGGCATGCGAACTGATCGTCAATAAACACTCACGGGCTAGATAAGATGCGATAAGGATGATACAGTCAGCGAAAGAGGAATTAAAGCAGGGATGTGACTACCACCTACTTGCTAGATGGGATGGGACAAGGACGATGTGCTCAGCGAAGTAAATTTGAAATGAAGACTCGAAGATCACTCACAGGCTAGATGGCATGCGACAAGAATAATGGGTTCAGCGAGAGAGACATGAAAACAGGGAGTCGATGATATCTCACGGGCTAGATGAAATGGAGTAAATATGATACAGTCAGCGACAGAGGTGTGCAAGCAGGGAATAAATGGACAGTCACTTCCTGGACAATATGGGACAGGGTTGATAAGCCTAGTGGGATGGACATGAAATCAGGGGCTGCCACGATCACTCACTTCCTAGATGGAATGTGACATGCATGATACAGTCAGCAAGATAGGCCTGCAAGTACGGAGTCGACGATCACCCACTTCCTATGGGATGCGACAAGAATGATATACGCGCTGAGATGAATATAGAAGCAGAGACTTGACAATCACTCACTCGCTGGATAGCATGAAACAAGTCACGATACGCTCATTGAGAAATGCGCGAAAGTAGGGGATCGACGAACACTCACAGGCTAGATGGGATTGGACAAAGATCATACACTCAACGGAGTGGGTGTGAAAAAGTCTCGACTGTCACTCACTTCCTAGATAACATGTATCAAATAAGACAGTAATGCAAACAAGGAATCGACGATCACTCACTTCCTACATGGGATGGGGAGAACGGTGTACTCAGTGAGGTGGATATAAAAGGAAACTCAACAATCACTAACGCGCTAGACAGCATGCAACAAGTACGATGCGCTGAGGAAGACAGGCGTGCAAATAAGGGTCGGCGGCCACTCACCGACGGCTAGATGCATTGGGACAAGTACTCAGTAACATGTATGTAAAGCAGCATGCAATTCACGACTATCACTTGCCTTCTAAATAGGACGGGACAAACACCACATACGCCCAATGAGATATAAGTGGGAGTAGAGCATAAATGATCCCTCACGGGCTAGATAGAATGCGAGAAGATCAATACGCGCAGCGAGACAGGGGTGATAATAGGGAGTGGGTGATTACTCACGGGCTGAGTGGCATGCGACAAGTACGACTTGACAATCAGCGAGGTGTGCATACAGGGAGTTTACAGCGACTCACGGGCTGTTGTGATGGAAATTTTAGAACAAAGAACCTGACAACGGTGCCACTGTATCGGCTGTCACTCACTTTCTAGATGACATGCGAAAATACGAGACAGTCAACGAGACAGACATGCGAGCAAGAGTCTACAATACGCACTGGCTAGATATGATGGGGCGAGTATGCTCAGAGAGATGAATATGAACGCAGATTATCTAGTATTACTCACTTCCTAGGTGGCATGTGACAAGTACGATGCTCATAGTGAGACCAGTTTGACATCAGGGAGTCGACGACCACTCACATTCTAGATGGGATGTGGCAAGGAGGATACGCTCAGTAAGATGTATATGAAAACGGGAGCTGAAGGATCGCTCACTGGCTAGATATCAATGGAGGAAAGTGCTGGACTCAGCGAGGCAGGCGGCCAACAGGGAGTCAATGATCACTCACCGGCTAGATGGCAGACGACAAGGAAGATAAAAGACACTCAGAGGGATGGATATGAGACGAGTGACTGACGATCACTAACCTCCTAGTTTGCACACGAGGAATAAGATACAGTCAGCGAGATACGCGTCAAAGCAAGCAGTTAACGATACTCGCTAGATGAGATGAGGCAAGGAAAATACGCTTAGCGAGATGAATGCGGAAATGAGACAAGACTATCACTCACTTTCTATATCGGAGCGAAAAGACGAGATACTCAGTGAAATTGTTATAAAAATGTGGACTCGACGAAGGCTCACTCGCTAGATTGCATGCGAGAAGAATCTGAGTGGGACAGGCGTCAAACTAGGGAGTTAACAATCACTCACGGGCTAGATCGGGACGGTACAGTTAGCGACATAGACAGGAAAACAGGGAGTCGACGATCACTCACTTGCTAGATAGCATGCGACAAGTATGGTACAGTCAGAGAACAAGGCGTGGGAGCAGGGAGTCAACGATCACTTACACGCTAGATGAGATGAGGAAATGATGAGACACTAAACGAGAGTAAACAATTACTGATCACTCACTCCGAGTCCCTAGATGGCGGGTCCGATACGCTCAGCGAGACAGGCTTGAAAGTAGGAAGACGACGATCACTCACTTCCTAGGTATGAAACGAGAAAGGTACACTCAGTGAGAGTGGCGTGATAACGGGGAGTGAGCGCTCACTCACCGCCTAGATGAGATGGAACAAGGGTAATATATTCAGCAAGACGACTGGAAAAACAAAGAGCTACTTATCACTTACTTCCTAGATGGCGTGCGACAAGTACAATCAGCTGAGCGAGACAGGCGCGATAGCAGGGAGCCGACGGACGACCACTCACTTCCTATATGGCATGTGATAATTATGATACATTCAGCGAGACATGCGTGAAAGCAGGGAATTAACGATCGCTCACGGGCTGGATGAGATATGTAGGACAAGATAATACATTCGATAGACTCTAGAAACAGAGAGTTCACCATCACTTACTTCCTATATGCAGCGACTATACAATCAATTGGACGAGACAGGCGAAAATAGCAGGCGACGATCACTCACCGGCACTTCCTAGATGGGATCGAACAATGACGATACGCTCTGTGAGATGGATGCGAAAGCTGAGAATCAACGATCACTCGCTTCCTGTGATAATCATGATACAATTAGCGAGACAGAGTCGAAAGCAGGGATTTGACGATCACTTACTCGCTAGATGAGAAGTCAATGTCAATATACTCAGATCAATGTCAATAACCTCAGAGACTCAGTAATCACTCACTTTCTTGATGGAACAAGGACGATACGCTCAGCAAAATGGATATGAAAGCACAGATCCAGTGACGACTCACTCGCTAGATAGCATACGACAATAACGATACGTTCGGCAAGGCGGGCATGAAAGCAGGGGTGGGTGAATACTCACGGGCTGCGAATGGTACGGTTCAGTCAGCACAACAGACACAAAAATCGATCACTCACTTGCTAGATAGCATGCGAGAAGGACAACAAAGTAAGCAAAACAGGCGTGAAACGTTGAATGCCGTAAATCGGCGACGCCTCACACGCTACACAGGATAAGACAATGATGGCACACTCAATAATTTAGGTGTAAAAGCAGGCAATCGATGATCACTCACTTCCTATGGGATAGAACAAGAACAATCGCTCATGAGACGGATATGAAAGTGGTGACTCGACAATCATTCACTTTCTAGATAGCGTGAAGAATGATACAGTCAGCGGGGGAGACTCGGACGCGAAAAGAGGTAATCAACTATCACTCACGGGCTATATGTGATGGGACAAGGAAGATTCGCTCAGCAACGTAAACGTAAAAGCACAGAATTGATGGACACTCACTTTCTGCATGGGGCGGAGACAAGTACAATACAGTTCAGTGAGATCGATATGAAAGCAGAGTCAACGATCACTCACTTCCTGCATTGTATCAAACAAGACAGATATACTTAGTGCGAGAGGCGTGAAAGCAGGAAGTAGACTATCCCTCACGGGCTAGATAAGATAGGACAGGGGTAAATAAACTCAGAGAGATGAATACAAACAAGACTCGACTATCACTCACTTCAACCTAGATACCATGCAACAAGGACGATCCGGATTGCTCAGCGAAACAGGCGAGACAGCAGAGTCAGAGAACACTCACAGGCTAGATGAGATGGGACAAGAATCAGACACTCAGTGACGTGAATGTGAAAGCAAATATTTCTCACTTCCTAGTTAGCATGGAATAAATACAATTCGCTAAGCGAAACGGGCGAGACAGTAGGAAGTTCGTGCTCACTCACCGGCCCGGGCTAGATGGTATGGAACGAGTCCAATACAATACACTCGAGTCACGAGACGGGCAAAAGTAGATAAACGACCATCACCCACTTCCTAGATGCGACAAGTAGGATACCATCAGCGTGTGAGAGAGTGGAAGCAGCGAGTCAACGATCACTCACAGGCCCATCCTAGATGAAATAGGACAAGGACGATACGTTCAGCGAGACAGGCAAGCAAGTAGGAATTTGAGGATCGCTTACTTCCTAAATGGTATGCGAGAAAGATGATACAGTCAACGAGCCGAGGGTGAAAACAAAAAGTCGACGACCACTCACTCGCTAGATGGGATTGGACAATAACGACACACTCAGTGAAATGAATGCGAAAGACGACACGTGGCGATCACTTGCTTTCTATAGGTGGGACAATACACCCAGTGAGATGGATATGAAAGGGAGCACTCAGCGATATCTCACTCTCTACGTAGCATGCGACAGGAACAATATCCTTAGCGGGACAGGTGTGAAAACAACGAGTAAATGATCACTCACGGGCTAGATTGGATGGGACAATGATAATATAGTTAACAGGACGAGCGTGAAAGCTAGGGATCAGTGATCACTTACTTGCTGGAAACGATGCGGCAAGTCGTATGATATAGCCAGTGAACCAGGCGTAAAAGAAGTGCGTCAAAGATCACTTACTCGCTAGATGAGATGGGAGGGGAACAAGATACTCAGTGAGATGGATGAAAGCAGTCGCCGATTGCTCACTTCGGGGTCCTAGATGCCATGCGAAAAGTAAGGTACAGTCAGGAAGGCAGACACGAATGCAGGGAGACGATGATAACTCACTTCCTAGATGGGATGGGTCAAGGATGATATGCCCAGTGAGATGGATGTGAAATCACAGACCTGACGATCACTGACTTCCTAGATCACATGCGACAAGTACGATAGTCTTAACGAGAAGGGTGTAAAAGCAGGGTGTCGACGACGACTCACGAGCTAGATGGCATGCGGCAAGTGCAATACATTCAGCGAGAGAAATGTGAAAGCATGGAATTAGACGAATGTGGGAACGATGACTCGAAGATCGCTCACAGACTGGATATAGAAGGAGGGAGTTAACAAGCACGATACAGTCAACGAAAGAGGTGTGGGACCAGGCACTCGACGACACTTACTTGCTAGAACGGATGAGATGGCAAGGATAATGCACTCAGCAAGGCAAATGTGAAATTAAAGACTCGACAAAAACTCACACTGGCAGGCTAGATGGCATACGACAAGGACGATACACTCAGCGAAATAAGCATGCAAGCAGGGCGACAACGATCACTCACGGGCTACGTAGACGCGACAAGTATGATCCGTTAAGCGAATCGGGCGTGAAAGCAGGAATGGAACAAGGACAATAGGATGAATCTAAGTGCACCAACTCACTTCCTAGATGACATGCGACAAGTACGATGCACTCGTCAAGATAGACGTGACGGCAGGGATTGGTCAAACACTCACAAGCTAGTACATGGTTGCAGTAGGTACGATATAGTCAGCGAGGCAGGCATGCAAGCAGGGAGTAAATGATCACCCACTCGCTAGATAGCGTGTAACAAGAATGTTCTAGTCAGGGAAACAGGTATCAAAGTAGGGAGTGGACTCACCAGCTAGACGGATTACGACAACGATGACACGCTAAATGAGATAGATGTCAAGGCAGAAAGTTGAAGGCCACTCACTCGCTAAATATCATGTGAGAAGAATGATATACTGAGCGTGAAAGACATTAAGCAGGGAGATGATAATTACTCACTTCCTATATGGGATGCGACAATTACGATCCAGTCAGCGAGGGAGACATACAACAAAGAGTCGACGATAACTCACGAGCTGGATAGCGTGCAGGAAGAACGATTCGCTCAGCGAGACAGAGAGGAAAGTAGGGAGACAACGATTACTCACGAACTAATGGGTTGAGGGAATGACAATGACACAATCAGCGAGATGAATGTGGAAGCAACGACTCGATGATGGTCACTCACTCGCTGCAGAGCATTTGGCAAGAATGACACAGTCAGCGCGAAAGGCATGCGAGTAGGGATTCAAAGGTCACTCACTTCCTAGATGGTCGGATGCGACAATCAGCGAGATAAGCCGTGCAAGTGGGGAGTCGATAATAACTCACAAACTAGATAGCATGCCAGGAGGATCATACGTCAGCAAGACAGGAAAGAAAGCGGGGAGTCGATGATTGCTCACAAGCTATATGGGATGGGACAAGGACGATACATTCAGAGAGATAGATACGAAAGTAGGAACTCAACGATCCCTCACTCGCTAGATGGCATTCAACAAGAACGACACGGTCAGCAAGACAGACATGAAAGCATGGAGTCACTGATCGCTCACTGCCTAGATGGCATGAGACAAATATGATACAGTCAGTGAGATGGGCTTGAAAGCAGGAAGTCGACGATTACTCACGAGCTAGATAGCATGTGAGAATAAGAACAATGACACGCTCAGCAAGACAGGCGTGAGAGGAGGGAGTAGACGATCGCTCACAAACTAGATGGCATGGAACAAGCACAAATAGGATTAGTAAGACAGGTGTAAAAACAGGGTGTCAAAGATCACTCACTCGCTAGAAGGGATAAGACAAGGATGATGCACTCAGCGAGATGAATGACAACAGTAACTCAATGGCCACTCACGGGCTAAATCGCATGCGATAAGGACGGTACACTCAATAAGACTAGTGTATGTGTAAGTAAAGAGACGATCACGCACTTCCTACATGCACGCGACAAGTACGATGTAGTTAGTGAACCAGACGTGAAAGTAGAACTCGAAGATCACGCACTCCCTAAATGAGATGGGACAATGAATGACAATGCGCTCAGGAAGGTGCGAAGACTTGAAGATCACTCACGGGCTAGATGACATGCGACAAAGACAATAGACTCAACTAGAGAGGCGTGGGAGTAGTGAGAGGGCAGCTACTTACTTCCTAGATAAGATAGGACAAGGACGATACGCTGAGTGAGATGGATGTGAAAGAAGAACTCGACGGTCACTCACTCGCTAGTAGATACCATGCGACAAGAACAACACATTCAGCGAGAGAAGCATGAAAGCAGGGAGTGGACGATTACTTACGGGCTAGGTAGCATGCGACAAGCATGATACAGTCAGCGTGAGATGCGCGAAAGAAAGGAATCCGCGATCGCTCACTCGCTACATTGGATAAGACAAGGACGATGCACTCAGACAGATGAATATAAATGCAAGACTCGAAGACCACTTACTTTCTATATGGGGTGCGACAAAGACGATGTGCCCAGTGAGATAGATAAAAACGGGCCGAGCATCCAACAATAACTCACTCGCTATATATCAAGCGACGACAACGGCAAACTGAGCGACAGAGACGTGAAAGCAGGGAATCGACGGTTACTCACTGGCTAGATGGAATGGGCAAAGAGGATACAGTCAACGAGATGGGCGTTGAAACAGGGAATTGACAATCACTTACTTGCTAGATAGCATTTGATGATAGGATACAGTCAGCGAAGTGTGAAAGGAGGAAATCGACGATCACCCACTCGCTACATAGATTGGAACAGGGGCAATACAGTCAGCGAGATCATCATGATGTGAAAGAAGAGACTTACTTCCTAGATGCCGTGCGGCAAGTACAATACGATCAGTGAGACAAGCACGAAAGCAGGGTGTCGATCACTCACTGGCTGAATTAAATGGGAAAAGGACGACACGCTGAGTGAGATGGAAATAAATGCAGTGACTCAATGGTCGCTCACTCGCTAGTTAGCATGCGAGAATAACGATACACTCAGCGAGACGGGTGCCAAAGCGTGGACTAAATATCACCCACGGTCTGGAAGGTATCCAACAAGCATATACACTGAGCGAGAAAGGCGCGCCAGCTGAAGGTAGACGATCACTCACGGGCTAGATAGCATACGAAAAGACCGATACGATCAGTGAGACAGCTGTGAAAGCAAGGAGTCGCCAACTACTAACCCGCTAGATGAGATGAAACAAGGACGATACACTCAATGTAAGGAACGTGAAAGCCAAGACCCGAGGATCACTCACTGGCTTGATGGCATGCGACAAATACGACGTAGGCAACAAGATAACCGTTGCGAAAGCAGTGAGTGGACGACGCGTTCGGCAGTGAGATGAACTTGCAAGCAGATACTTGATGATCACTCACTTCCTAGATGACATGCAACATGTATGTTGCGCTGAGCGAGACAAGTGTGAATGCAAGACTCGATGACCGCTTACTTTCTATATGGGATGTGACAAATACGATCCAGTCAGCGAGACATTACAAGCAAGGAGTCGACGGCCACCCACTCGCTAGATAGTGTGTAAGAAATATGATAAAGTCAATGAAACAGACGCGAGGGCAGGAAGTTGACTCACGAGCTAGATGGGATGCGACAAGCGTGACGATACGCCCAGTGAGACAGCCGTCAAAGTTGACTTGACGATGACTCACTCGCTAGATAGCGGGCGAGAAGAACGATACACTTTACGTGAGTAACATGCAAGTAGGGAGTCGACGACTACTCACTCCCTAGATGGGACATGAGAAGTACGAACAGTTGGCAGTGGGGCAGGCGTGCAAACAGCCTAAGATGCATGGGTATCACTTACGAGCTAGATAGTATGCCAGGAGAATGATACGCTCAACGAGAGAGCATGAAAGCAGGGAATCGACAATTACTCACGAGCTAGATGGTATGGGATAAGGATAAGGATATACTCAGTAAAATATTGAATGTGAAACAGAAAATCGACGGTCACTCACTCGCTAGATAGCATTTGGTACGAATGATACGGTCAGGAAATGACAGGCTTGAGAGTAATTGAACGGTCACTCACGTCCTAGATGGCATACGATACGATAAGCGATCGGACAGGTATACAAGGAGGGAGGAGCCCAAGACGATCACTCACGAGCCGCCGCTTAGATGGGAAGCGACAAGGGCGATCGTAAATTCAACTTGTCAGCCTGGTACCATGAAAACGGAGATTATATGCTATCTTGCCTGCATTTCAGTACAAGATATCCCGTTGCGCCGCAACGTGAAAGTCACGGTAGTAGTCTAAGTAGTATCCCCGACTCCCACGGTAGTGGAGGAGAGCTTTACTCTGCAGCAAATGTCAGCACCCTGCAAACGAGCGTTAACACCGTTTAACTCCGTGGTAATGAGGTGAGAATATATTATGTCATCAACCATAAACTATTCCGCCCTCTCCCGGAGTGATCAGAACCACCGTCGCAATCGCTGGGTCAGTCTGATCTTTCCACCGATAGGCTCCTCACCACTCCCACAAATATTGCTTGATGAGCAGCTTGCAAGCAGACTCGCCTAGCAACAAGCCGCCGCCGCCGCCGCCGCCGCCGCTCAAGCGTGGCTGCCACGGGCTTTCGAGGGCCACACGATGCATTCGGCTTGTCAGCTGCCAGTAAGTTAAGCAAGGTGAACTCAATTTTTGAGCCTTCAAGTTGTGCAATGTATGTTATGAAACTTGTATTGCAGACATTCTGTTGCTGATTCTGACTGTTCTGAAGTTCTGAAGCTTTATCCCGAATCCCCAACCCAGTCCAGAAGGGTAATTAATTTAAATTAAACGAAAGGCTGGGGATGTCCCCATCTGTCGGTCTCCTACTAAGAAGATTGTGACTTCGGATGATATTGTAGGTGCTGGGCGAATGGAAGTCGATGTGAGTACTTCAGTGATGATCACTCTGTTTCATCTGATAGTTTGTAAGATGCACGCTAGCACGAACAATTTGTGAATGATGTTGATTCAGCGAGAAAATTGTAGTTTATCTGCCATATGTCTCCGTTGTTTTTTGATCATAAGATCTATATCGGTTCAATGAGAAATCATGAGTCGGGGACTGGCGCTTGCGCCGCTACCGATTTGAATAATTAGTGATTAGATCATTGATCCGCCTCAAGGATCAGTTCGACATTCTGCCCATGGTGAGTTCGGCGGTCACAGGAATGTCATTGTTCGTTATGTAATACCGCACATGCCGAAAACAAACTCAGCTCGACGCGCATTTACATTGTAAGCTGCTGGTTATAGTATAGGGATGTATCTCAGGCTTGGGTACGAAGTGTCGGCTGCTTCGACCAGTCGACCCGCGAAGGCGAAGCAGCCTCATTCGCGCAGTGACTGGCAGTGGCTGTTTGGCAGACTTACGGCCACTTCTGAAACCTTCAAACTCAGCCGCGGCACGCCACGGCAGGCGATGGTGCCGAAGTCTAACGGTTCGCCTCACCGGCTGACACGACGGGCTGGTTACCAGAGTCTGAGGACTAGCCGCTTCACCCAGGGGGGATAGTACCTTGATTACCCCCGTCCCATCACCGGAAAATGAAATGATAGATACTTTCGCGTTTCATATCCTAGCGCGTGTCTTAGCGTGCTCTCATTCTGATTTCAGGACCATCACTCAAACATAGGCAACAGTTAGCACACATGTGGAGATGTGTCACGTCTTCGCAAGAGGCAAACGGATAACATATCGTTCAATATCGCGTACCCTGCGGGAAATCGTACCTGTATCGTTTTATCCTCCACGCTCTTTACAGCGTTCCTAAAACACCATAACTCCTTAGGGTATTTGGACTTGATTGTGGATTCGCTGCCTGTCGTGCCTTCATCTTATCATGCTCGCGATGTGGCATGTACAGCTTCGTTCGCCGATATATAAAAGGTCCTTCCTTCTAGAGATTACTCTATAAAGGTGGGCCAAATCCTGGTGAACTCAATCCCCTCACTTTATACTGTCATGCCTTCACCTCGTCAGTCTAAAGTAGATGTTCTCATCATTGGTGCTGGACCCGCTGGGCTCATGTGCGCCAACGCGTTGGCGCACGCACGGGTAAATGTCAGGATTGTGGACAAA
>JBBPLY010000258.1:5887-27155 GCA_038090035.1 Xerocomus nothofagi | reverse complement strand
AACAAATGTAGTCAGTATATATAGTATGAATGCAACACCAGCAGAACTCTAGTCAAGTTCTTGCTGGAATACCCTCTGGCATTCATTTGGTCTCACCCCTCGGTTATGGTTTAGTGTTTGGTTGCGCCTATTGTCTTAGGTCGCCAACAATATATATACTTGCCAGGTTCCTAGCTAGTTCCCTATCTTGATCTTCCCTTCTTCCCTTCGGTCATCTTTCTACCTCCCTACCTCCTTGTACCCCTAGTTCTTCATCAATCTATCCTCTTTGCTATCACCTCCATGTGAGCCTAGTCCTCGTCCTACTCTTTGAGTGGACGCTCTACCCTTAGTCCTGTGTCAGTCTACCTAGTGTAGCATCCAAACCCCACCCTAGCTGAATAGCCAGGTTAAGTCTCATTTAGAAAGGGCTATGGTTGATCAACCTCTGGTCAATCATAACAATTGATATGTAGGTTATCAGTTACACACTCTCCTTTGGCCTTATGGGAGCCCTTGTTATTCAGGCCTGTGTGTATCCTATATGATCTCTCTACATGCACTATCAACTTAGTATTTTCAGATATCTATTTTACCAGATTTATGGATGACTGGAGAGCTATCAAGACATTAGGTGATAACAGTGGTTGTTCCTCATGGAACTGCAACTGATTACCCTGCAGTAACAGTTATCGTTCTACTGGAAATATTGATGACTGCATTTATCTTTGCTGTGTTTTGGGTGTCAACAACCTCCTCGGTTGGTTTCGAGTATTTTGCTCAAAGGCCCATGATGGCCTTCACATTTTCAATCTTACCACCCATCGCTGGTTTTGGTAAGTGACACATCGGCTCAAAAAGTTTCAATGACTAATCGAGACCAGTGACTACACTGACTCATGGCTTCTATTGTTGGAGGATATCGACCATCCGAAAATTCCGCCTGGTCTCACTTCCTATTATGATGGTGATGGGTCCCAGATTAGATAACTCGGAACATCTCAATGATACTGATCACACATCTTTCCAGGTCTCCCTACTTCAACTCGCCGGCATCATGATCTTTGCATTCGAAGTAAGTCGAGCTTGCTCTGTCATTACCACTATCTAGTTTGACAAATCCACAGAATGGGCTTTCACCTACAAGAACCATGCTGGGCTTCGGGTCACAAAAACTCTCCCCTTGGTTAGTGGTGAGCATACTGTTTATTGTTCTGGGCCATCCAGAACCCAGACGTCCAGTAGATCTGGCTCGGGAGTAGTGTTGTGTGTGATCTAACAATTATAATCTGCATGTCACTAAGTGTGCGTCTACTCTCTTGCTCTCTTTTCTGGACTCATCGCCTGCACGTTGCACAGCTCCGTCCTTCTAAATCACACTTCGCAAGCAACAGATCCACTCTGGTCAGGTTAACGAGGTTAACGATAGAGACTGGTCTTATTACAACTATAGCTGCACTCCTGGAGCTCATTCTTGGAACCGTTTTTAAAGATTCCATGTATCACGTTGCTGTGTAAGTCACTTCCCAGAAGTGATCGGTGTCTTCGGCTGAACCTGGCCAGGTTTTTTGCCATTTCGAAACTGTATGTTTCTTTTCGATTATTGTCATCATTGCTGATATGAATACAGTTATGCAAACTGTCTGCTGGCATCCTTGAACTTTCGGCTCGTTCTCAGAAGCCAGTCCGATCCAAACTTGACTGCAATCGTCTGGGATGATATGGCATCAAATACACAACCAGGACAACCCGGTTATCAACCCCCAAACGCCCCGCAAACCATGGGCTGTATAGCATCAGGCGTGGACATGGCTACTGATCTCATTGTGCGTCCCTGCATCAACATTGTTTTTGTAATTCATGTCCTTTGCATAGGTCGGTCCAAGAAATAATTATTTTATTGAGGATCGGGCAAGCGAGGATTCGTCAATCCATTCTCGTTTGACGACGATGAATGAACTTCCTGAAAGACTAACCCGGATGTAAACTAGCACGAATACAATCCGACATCTGTATCCTGTTTATGCGTACAGTTTTTCGACGAAAACTGCGGCCCGGTCACAGATTTGAGGAGTCACTAAGTTTGGATAAAATAACTGATTTTGGTAGTTATGCATGGTGTCATTTAACTCTTCAGACTGCGCAGTAAATTGAGCAGCTCCGTTACTTGGACGAAATGAGAGCCTCGTTCGAGTTGACCACTAGTGCACCACGTTATTGACAACCCTATGTTGTAGGAAAAAAAAACACGACACCGTAACTCGTTCGTACTACGAGCAAGGGACGCCGTAACGAGTCGCGGGCCACTTTCGACTCTTATAGCGCGTAACGTCCAAGTTATATCTGGGGCTGTATACACGGATAGTACGACTATCTCCGCGCGCACGCCTTGAGCGAAGCTAGAGACGCGGAGTGCCATGTGGACGACGACGTTGTGTCGAACTCCCAAGCTCGCAGGTTCGAGGAAATTCGCATGAAGAGGCGAATACAAGTTTCGGTGCAAAAAAAATCTGCCATCAACCTGCACGGCGAGTCACGAGGTATATATTTACTAGGAGGTGTCGTCCTAGTGTGCTTAGGATCGAAGCTCCAGGCACTGTCTCGGACTCAACAACCAAGGGGACGATATGTCAGGTCGTGGAATTGGATGCTCTGGAGCACATAAGCACGAAAGATGGTGCAAGGGTTCCGAATCCCCCATCATGAACGAGTCTAAAAGACAGTGTTGGCTATCAAGTCAGAGTACAAAGGGCTACGGGAGTTAATCTCAGGAAGTCATTTGGTAGCCATACTGACCTATTCAAACCGGCCCGGTATCGTGCACATGAATTTGGAAACAGCCATCGTCCATGAGGTAGTCAGGGCCGACACTTCTAAGACGGTTTCAACAGCGGATATCATTGCACCGTACTGCATAGGACAACCCGAGAACGAAAGCAGTGGACCACGGGTACCTCCCAGCGGACGCAGAACGCGGCCAGTGTGTCTCTAATGATCAAAACCTTGATCAAGACGCCACAAGGAATTTATCAGTTGGAGAAGCACCCGGGCAGTGTTCCGAGTTCATGAGCGTCAGTAAACTTGGCTGAATGCAGGTGGAAACCGATGGTCAAACGTAGTAGATCATTCTCACCATTCAAATTTGTAAAGGACTGGAAGCATACTCCGAAGAGGTCAAATGATTGACGGGCGACTCCGGGTAAACGGCTCAGAGGGGAGATAAGGAATTGTACTTTTGTCCGCTCTCCTGACGGAAGACATCGTTGAGTGAATAGCATTACGTAGTCGAATAGTATAAATTCAAGGTCAAAACAGATGTCGCAACTAGAGACCTCGGTGGTGAGATAATCTAGAGGTAAGGGTATATGACTTGGTCGGAGGTTGTCTTTGTCTAGCATACGTGATTTGAGTATTCTCGTTCTGATTCTTGAAGGCATCCATAGCTTCTATTGCTATGTTCACATTATGGAACTGGACGAAAGCCCTTCTAGACGGTTGGTCGACCTCCCTGTTGTCTATGCGGAGGACAGGTTTTTAGCACCCATAGCAAAGGGAAAGAAAGGACGAAAGGAACAACGCGACTTACTAAAGCGAACTGCCAGGATGTTGTCCGCATAACTGCCAAACATTTCTCGTACCTCGACTTCTGATTCCCCTTGGAATTGGGACACCATGAGTGTATCTGAAGGCTCGGCAGGCTTCGATGCACTCCTTGTCTTTTGCGCGTGCTGTACATAAAGCTGCCTGTCAAGCACAAAGATAGGATCCGCTTCGTTTGCCTCGACAAAGGTGACTGCGTCCGCGATCGACGTGAATTGGACGAAACCAACGCCACGAGACAGACCGCTATTTGTGGTGACTAACAACACGCGATCAGCCCGAATAAATGTCGCGTTTCCCAAGAAGAAACATACGCAGTCTGACGGACTCGACTTTTCCAAAACTTGAGAATGCGTCCTTGAGCTCTTCGGCAGTTACCTTGTAGGGAATGTTCGCGATGTAACACGTTCCTGAAGGTGCATGAGGGATGCGCGTGTCATCTTGGGTTTCGGTGCGGAACGCTGGCGTGGCTGAGAACTGTCGTAGACTCGCGTAGGACGGTAATGCGTATCGTGCAGGCTGGGTTAGGCGCAGAGTACTCAGGGAGCGCGAGCATGCCCGCGTCGTTAGCGTTGCAGATCGTCCAAGGGGACTCGAACGAGCCAGCAGAAATCTGAGGAGCATGACAGGACAGTAAAAGAGGATCGACCGAGCAATACTTTTCTTATATCCGAAAATTGTCTTTCTCCCGTCACACCAGTGTCACAGAGCGTGACACCGAATGAACGGGAAAATAACACAGCCCCGTAAATTTCTCAAATTAATACATAAATTTGACAACAATACTCATGTGCATAAAAAATCATGAGACGTGTCCAGCACCGTCCACGGTCATAGTCGTTTCAAAGCCTTCTTTCGTTTTTCCACCCCGACCGTACCAGGCGCTGCTGTCCTTTTCACCGCCTTCGGAACCGTGCCGAGGGTTCCTACTACGTTCGAATCAGCGGTAGAGAGCGGTGAAGGTGACGTCACGCGTTCCTTGCTGTCCTTACTCGAGCAAGATGTCAACGAATGCGACAGTTGCAGCGTGTTTTCGGGAGAGGATGAGAATAGTTGTGAGGGTGGCATTGGCGGAACGGGTTTACGCGTCGAAGTCGACAAGATCGCGATCGCCTGGCTGGGTTCTGGTGCACTTAAAGTCGCAGTAGGTAGCGCAGTGCTAGCCTCCGAGTCATTCGTACCGGATGGTTCGAATTCTTGGGGCTTTGTCCGTGGGGTGGCGTGCACGCTCGTGATGAGCTTCGCGCGCGAGAAATAGCTGTCGTATTCCTCCAACAAAAGTTTCCCGGCTTCTTCATCGAGCGCAGATTCGGGATTCGGGTAGATGAGAAGGCATTTCACGGTCACTAGAATGTGACCAATTCCATAACTCGACTTCCAGTCCTTCTTTAGCGTGTTTACACAAATTTCACCCGCAGAAGACACATTCGGGTGAAATATTTTGGTGGCAAACCAGCCTGCAAGACGCGTCAGAAAACGATAACAAAGACCAAATTGAGTTGACACACATTTCGGAGGAGCGGCAGGGAACTCTTCTGTAAATTTGAACCGTACTCGGAAGTACCCTCCTGCATACGGCGTTTCCTCTAGCCACAGGCAAATACACGCTCAGCATGAGTAAACAAATGGGCAAACGTGTAGCCTTACCGGGCCCCTCAATTATTCCGGTAACGTCAAGGATATTCTCGTCGCTTGTGACGATACGAATCCCTTCTGGAGGACTGTTCTTCAGCTCCGAGATTTCGCGCATCAGGCGACGCATTGTAGCTGGCGTTACGGTCTAAGACATGCGTATACACGTAAGTAAATCGTAAAGAAAACAATAAAAGTACGACGCGACATACCATGTCGTGGATGTTTGGCACTTGAACAAGTTGATGTTGGTCAGCTGGCTGACTGGTTGCAGTTCGAAAAAGCCCAGTGTTTCAAACTCCGCACATCCTGTTTCAGTCACGTGTGACAAAGTCAATCACGTGTAAAAGCCCTAACCCTATACTAGGGCTTCAAAGTCGCTGACCATAGTGCTCAAGGGAAAAAAATGGATACTGTATAGATCATAGCAGGATACTATCGTCAGTCTGTTAGTGCAGCTAGATAACTCTATGTGTGATCCCATCAGACCAGCGATGGGAGAACAAACGCAGAGTCAATGCGTACCTCTCTTTCCTCCAAAAATTCTAGATATGTCAATGCAACAGCAATCCAAAAACTCGTGTCCACACCCAAGATTCGCTCTTCTGCACGATCTATCTCTAACAAACCGGTCACCGAACCAACTGTCAGCATCGGTGTTGTGTCGTGAAATATAAGAAGCGGTGAAGGCATCTTGGGATCAAGTTGTGAGAGTTGTTGTCGTGGTTGAGTGGACGAACCAGCGGCCTGCGATGCATTACCTGGTCCGTCCAGTATACAGAGCGCGAAGGAAGCAGAGTGAGAAGGTTTGTGGTTCTGGAAGAGGGAAAGAGCGCGTGTGAAGAGTGATCTCTGTTCACCAGGCTGTGGACCGGGTACATGCGACGAGGAATGGGGTGCGAGTAAAAATTGTGTGATCTTCGTGGACGTTATTTTCGGAGTCTCCTTTGAGATTTTGATGGGTAGTGATTCGATCGTACCGAGTTTGGCGTCAATTGGCGGCGGCGAAGAAGGCGCGACGACAATGGGTGCTACGGGAGGGGTGGGGGGGTACGAGTGTACTGCTGTGCTATCTGAGGCTAGGCTGTCAGTTGAAGATTTGTGATGATCAACTACTGGAAACGCTGGCGGAGAAGGATACACGTTTGTGCGACACGAAAATGATAAGGCCGTATCTGTGAAATTTGGCGAAGAACGGGGTACGGGAAACAGAGGGATGAAGAACCCCGGGGGGAAAGCTGGCGATCGAATGCGAATGTACCATCCCTGTTTGGGACGGTGGATGACCCAACAGATAGTAGACGTTTGATTGTGCTACGACATATTTTCAGTTCCGTCTTTGAATCCAATGGTGAAGAATACCCACGACGATATGTTCAATGATCTCCTGGTCCGAGAGGAAGCGCTCCTTGTTCTCTGTGAAACTGAGACCGAGAATAGAAACAAACGGGTCATACTTTGTACCATATAACTCTTGTCGAATTCTCCTCGAGCACGTTAACTCGCAAATCAGATATCACGTCCGAGCTAAGACAGGATGAGCAAATGGAGGTCACGAGAAACCCTCGATGACGCAAACCTTTGTACCACATATCTGGCAAGATTAGGGTTGTGTATATGGTACATCTGTGATTCTGTGCCCGTCGTATGCGCAAGCACTGGGAAGCCACCGAGACGAGGTTAGTCGTGTTTTGAACAACCAGAAGCTGCAGATGGGCTCCAAGTGGCTGTGCCAAGCATTAAAGTAAAACAGCGCTGTTTGCCGTGGGGTGTCATTCTGTGGCTGTGCTCGACGCGTCTTTGTCGAATGTCGCCGTCTCCCGTCTTTGGATGGCTTTGTGTCGCTCGCGCCATCACTGACATCGCATTTCGTGCAGCGCAGATTAGGAATGCGCAAGTCATCCCAAGGTCATTCGGCCAAAATCCACCTGCTGCGAGAGACAATAGGTCATATGGTGTCGAGACTGGCAATCAGACCCCCCTTGAACCGCTCCATGTAAATCCGGAAACTTCTATCCTTCATGAGGAGTCTAGCGCTCCTCTACGACCAAACGTCATCAGGGATTACCAACATAATTTATCGTCTCCGAAGCTTCTTGGTGCCATAGACACTGATGTAGGTGTTTTATCATTTTGCTCGTCCCCCACCTTCCGTGGAAGGCACGAACAATGTCAACAACCCCGTTAACATCGCCTGTTATTTAATCAGCCTATAGAGATTCCGCCGGTGTTCCCTACCGTCGATTCCCAGAGCCCTGATCCTGTCACAATACGCAATCTACAATCGTCAAAGGTTCCTTCCTCCAGGATAGGCCGCTTATTCCATTACGGCGGTACGTCCAATGCGTGTATACGTGTATACGTAGTGCAGAATTCGGTTTTGTTCAAAAATCGTAGGCCTCGCTGCATCTCTAGGTTATGGAGCTGCCTCGGAAATCATTCGTCGGTCGACGGCTTCTTCGAACGATAGTCAACAAGGTTCCTTGATAATGACAGAAGCCAATATCAAGCGATTGGTTTCGAAACTCTCGCAGATGAGGGGTGCTGCCCTCAAGCTCGGTCAATTCATGAGCATACAAGGTTCGGTTGCTCTCACTTTAAGTGATCAAAGATACTCACAACCGTAAACTAGACACACATATACTCCCGCCAGACGTAGACAAGATATTCAGACAGGTGCAGGATAGTGCTCATTATATGCCGGATTGGCAGATGGAGGTGGTTGTCACTTCCTACCAATCGTGGAGGCTCACTTACGTGGGATCTACAGCAAGTGCTCACATCTGCCCTGGGTCCCTCATGGGCAGAAAACTTTACTTCATTTGATCGTGTGCCTTTTGCAGCTGCCTCCATTGGACAGGTACACAACGCCGTATTGAGAGCCTCTACTTCACCTACTGGTCGGGAGGAGCGAGTCGCCGTTAAAATACAATTCCCGAACATCGCAAACTCGATTGCCAGTGATCTTGGATATGTCAAGTTGTTGCTGACTGCGGGACAATTATTGCCAAAGGGATTGTTTCTAGACCGCACAGTTCAGGTATGTCTCAATGCGCATCGCACAGACACTGCTCAGTGGAAAATCCTTTCAAGGTTATGAAGGGTGAGCTAGCTGATGAGTGTGATTATTCGAGGGAGGCACAATTTCTACGTCGATATCGCTCGGCAGAGCTTCTTGGCCAGGATTCCCGCTTCAAAATACCCTGGGTATGGGAGGGGAGTACTGACCGCGTGCTCGTCATGGAACATGTCAATGGTGTCAGCATCGGAGAGCAATCTGTCTCGGCCCTGCCGCAAGAAGAGCGTAATGAGGTATCGAGTCATCAGTGGCATAACCGTCTCCAGCTGACCGATACTACCAACAGATCGCAAAACGCATCATCGAGCTTTCCTTGCGGGAACTCTTCCAATTCCGACTAATGCAGACTGACCCAAACTGGACCAACTTTTTATGGAACTCTTCTGCTCATCAGGTCTGTGTGTTACCTCTTGCAATGTCTAGTATATTCATAGCCGATCAGGTCTCACTGATCGATTTCGGTGCCACCCGTGAATATACGAAAGAATTCATGGATGACTGGTTGCATCTCCTTCAAGCCGCGGCTGCCGAAGACCGCACTGCTTGCGCTGATTGGAGTCTCAAACTGGGTTACCTCACAGGCGAGGAAAACAAGGTTTGCGCAGGCTCTGCATCTCTGACCCATGCTTACCACCGTTTCATGATATGTCACAGATCATGTTGAATGCTCACGTCGACACCATGATTCTACTTGCGACACCCTTCAGGGCGTCTACGCCGCAGCCATTTGGGTTTGGGCCGGGTTCCCATTGGGCAGATGTCACAGGCCAGATCCGTGCAAACATTCCAATCATGCTCCAGCATAGACTTACTCCTCCGCCCCGAGAGACTTATAGTCTAAATAGGTCAGTACGATCTCGCTCGGTATGTTTCGAGCTTACTAACAATTTTTTAAGGAAATTGAGTGGCGCATTCTTGCTTGCTTCGCGACTACGTGCTATCGTTGATACCAAGAGGCTATGGGATGATGTAGCCAATAGATATCAGTTCAGTGAGTAGGGGCTGGTTGTATATCTCCTTGGCAATTACAGTAAGTCAGCGCTGCACATGCGGGCCTCTCTGAAAATCTGACTGCATATCATTAGGAAGCAAATACCTTACACATGTGGCTCAAGCTCACCTGAATCTGTATACTTAGGCTAGCTCTGTTGATAATCTTGCGTCTATAGATCACAGCGATATTGGTTCGGGACAACGATCAGAAGGCAACATGCAGTTCACCTTGTCTTCATTAGTTCGGGTACGTGCCCAATCATAAGTTAATGTGTCCCAGTCAGCCATCCATCTAACCTCGTTGAAAGAAGTTGAACATCAATCGTGACGTGTGAATCCCCCACAGCCTCAGCTCTATCTTCTCTCCCCAAACTCGGTGCTATCTCCCGCCAAGAATATCCTTCCCTTGCGTTTACTTTTCACCGACATCGCTAATGCGAACGACTCCATCAACAAGAAAGCTTTTACTGGTGTCTCGATGTTTCCTGCCAAACTCGTTCAACGTTTTTTTCAACGTCAAGGAAAAGGTAGATACTTGGATCGATGTGTGGTAGAGTACTCGGAGTACCTTTATCGACCGTGCTCCCCGCGGCCCGAACACGACCCCCCGAGACCGGGGTGGAGATAATGGGATGAGATAGCCTTGATGGTTCGCCTTTGGTGTTTGAAGGTTCCTCCACAAGCTGGCGTGCCCGTGCATCGAGCTCGGCTTCTTCGTTTTGGAGATCGCGAAGGCGGCGGAGGAGTTCAGGGATGCGACAGATAATATTCGAGGCTGCCTCGCTCAGAGAGTGGGATTGGGAAGAGATAGCTGGAAACTGATGTCCGGACATGCTCGACTGACTACCTCCGCGCGGCGTCAGGATCCTCGGTTTGGTAGTGTTGTCTGGCGGCGATGGCCCCGGTTTGCTAGAGCTTGACGTGGCTGGTTCTTATATTTGCTCAGGTGATTGGAATACAGACCAGTCCGGGCTGGGTATGACCGCTCTGCTCGTTGGCCAGGTTAGGGCTCACTGAGTCGCAAAGCTAGCATGTGCGTGAGTGCACTGTCTGCGTTGACTTGCACGTTGGGCCCGTGATTCTGACCTGGGATCGAATCCACCGCTGATGGTACATCGCGAGGCATTGCACGTTTCGGCGGTTCAGGAAAAGTCGAGGTCCTTTGGGGGTCTCCCCGAACGTTCTGGTAACCCAGAAAACTTCAGTTGTCAGCATAATGTCAGCGAACCTTCCAACCCCGAGCATCCCACTCCTGCCTCCTCCAAGTTCTGAGTCACTCAAAGACTCTTCTGTGCCAAACATCCCAGTCGGTGCAGCTGCGCCGGTGAGGTTGGATAATCTAGGCCCGATGGTCGTGAACAGCGATGGGGTAGGGTTTTGACATGATGGCGTTGTCCAGGGTGCTGAATGAATTGCCAGATGTTGTCGAGAATCCCCAACTGGGAGAACATGACCGAAGCAGAAAGAGAGAGGACGAGGAGCGTGCTTGCTGTGCGAAACAGGTGAGGGTAATTTTTGATCAGCACCTGGCAACGACTCTCCCTTGTCTGAGCTTCCTGAACCTCGTACGTTATATTCACATTTCAGCCTGGTTTAGAGCTCGTTTAGCGAAGCAACAAAGGGACGACTCCGATGTGCCCTCTGTGCCACTCTCCGCTGCATCCTAACGCCAGTATTTTTCCCAGTTCTGGCCTCTTAAGGCTATAATCTTTCTGTAGAACTGATGCTTATACTTTTGAATATCGTCCTCTGCTTCTCCTAAATTCCAAGTTGGAAATATCGTCCCAGTAAGCACCTGTCATTGAGTTACTGTATATCCGTCGACGTTTTACGAATTCCCATCTCCACTGACTCTGAGCTGGATACATGGAAATCGGTCCGGTGACATCAAGCGTCCTTCTAATCAACTTGGGTTTTCCTAACGAGACTAACACGGGATAGATTCAAAGGCACATACTGCCTCGTGACTGGACATCTGGAAAGTAATTGCTGGGCATTCAACTGACCTGCATCCTGTCAGACCTATCTGCCTGGTTATCTTTCCATTCGCACACTCTGCTCACTCCACACGCTGTATTTCTGCATGGCTGACTTCCGCGCCCAGCGCTCCTCCTTATCTTTCACCGTGTATTCTTAGAACTTGGCGAGATATGTAACTGCCTGTTGCAGGGGCTTGGAAAATTTGTCTTTCCCGTCCTCTCTTTTTCCCTGCTGCGATGTCCAGCACTCAAACGTACTCTGAGTTTAAGCCTCTTCTAAGTACGTGGCCGCTGATACTTGGCCATACAACCCGTTGACGTTCTTACTTATTAGGCCAGAGTGTCGGATATGGCGTCGTTGTTGGTGCGGCCGTTGTATTGTACGCAGCTATCGTTGCCTTGACCGAGTTGCAGGCGTTGGATTCTTCTTTGCGTTCGTTATGTTGATATTAACAACGCTCCAACGCAAATTCTTCAAATTTTCCCCTGTATCATCTGAGGAATTTACCGTATGTCCGATGGTTATCACATCCGCCATCGCTATCACTGATATTCCACAGAGCGCTTCAAGGAGCATCAAGGTGCCTACTCTATTGTTCTATTCCCGAACTTACCGTTACTGAACTCTTTGTTTTTTAGCCTGGTCTAGTTTGCTGTGGCATGTCTGTAGCTCATTTCTGATTCAAGTAGGTCAAGTGTCCCACTCATGGTTTTTCTTGAAACTAGAGTGAGTGCGTGGACATGGAGCGCTACTCTTCTCCAGTCGAGTACTGCGGCATATACTTTTGGTTGGTTCATCGCGTGTCTTGAGACTTGATTACTCACTTTATCGTAGGCGTCAGTGGACCGTGGTGCGTTATGCTCACAAAACGTATTCCACATGTCAATATCGATTATGATGAAGGTGGTACGGCGCTGGTGGAACCATCCAAGTTTGCATGTTTGGCATGGTTGCATCCAAAGTGAAGATGAACGCCAACGGTGCCCATACGTTCCTGGAGATAGTCAAGGCGCGGTTCGGAACGGGTTGCCACATGCTCTTCACGTTATATGCCTTCCTCTGCATCCTGATCGTTTGCGGATCATTGCTCCGTTCGTTCACATTCCTTCTCGACGTATAGCAGGTCACTGAAATCTATTGCTTAGTCGGAGGGGCTGCGACAGTCAATGCGCTCACGGGGATGAACGTCAACGCGGCTTGTTTCCTGCTGCCGATCGGCATCGCAGTCTACGTTATCTTTGGAGGCTTGCGTGCGACGTTCATATGTGACTGGAGTCACACTCTCATTCTCTTCATTGTCATCTACATCTTCATCTTCAGGGTTTAGTCAGTCCAGTGCTTTCCTCTTGGATCAACAAAAAGCTGAATTTCAGCGCAGCGGAACGTCCCCCGCGGTTGGAAGCGTCTCGGAACTGTATGATTTGTTGCAGCAGGCAGCGATTGTCACCCCAGTGGTGGGTAATCAAGACGGTAGCTACCTCACTATGAAGTCCAATCAGGGTCTCGTGTTCGGTGCGGCGGCCCTTCTTTCCGGATTTGCCGGAGTATTTTGTGATCAAGGTGAGTCTGAGGCTCATTTATTTGCGAATTGTGGCCGACGAAACGTACGCTTAGGGTATTGGCAGAGAGTAAGTATGATATCTCAATCACACACAACAAAGAGCATAACCCATCGTCAGGCGATTGCGAGCCATCCTGAATCGACTACGAAGGCTTATGTGAGTGAAAAGTCCAGTTATCCTAGTCACACACCGAAGGAATAATTGCGTTGCAGATGCTAGGCGGTCTTTCCTGGTTCGCGGTGCCTTGGGCGTTTGCGTCTTGTCTAGGTCTGAGCGCCAGGGCACTGCTTAACAACGTGAGGTATGCCTGGCGAGTGAGTTCCGTCACTGACATCAAGTGTTGTTCCAGCCAAATTTTCCAACGTATCCTTCCCCGCTGTCGCCGACTCAGACGAGCGCAGGACTCGCTGCATCAGCAGCAGCGGTTGTCGTCATGGGAAAGGGAGGTGCGATCGCTATTCTACTCGTTGTCTTGTGAGTGAGAAATCTCCCTGGTAAATGGTTTACTCGACTCCGTCAAGTATGGCAGTTACGTCCGCTGCAAGCGCCGAACTCATTGGGGTGTCGAGTCTCTTGTGAGTGTAGTAGTCTTAAAAGTGGCAAGGCTACTCACTGTCCTCTGCATGCGGACAGCTCGTACGAGTATGAATCTGATCACTATATCTGTTCCCGCCCACGTTGATTTTTCTCCGTGCTAGTATATATCGAACGTATTTCAGACCAAAGGCGACGGGCGAAGAGATCGTGAGGGTATCACATTATTTCATCTGCTTCTGGGCTGTATGGATGGGCTGTTGGGCTTCCATTGTAGGGCGCTTTAATCTTTGACCGTACAGAAGCTGATGGCACGTTTAGCTTAATGCCGGAAACATCAACCTAGGATGGGTGAGATTTGTATTGGTGGTGCCGAGATTCACGCTGACGGAGCCCTGCCTAGCTTTATTATGTACAGTAAGACCGTTCCCAAGCCCTGCGAGCGCAACTAAATCGTTCTAGGGGTTTAATCCTCAGTCCTGCAGTCATACCGATCACGCTTACCGTCTCGTGGACCAAACTGACTCGTGCCGGTGTATTCTGTGGGGCGATAGGCGGAGCCTGCCTAGGAATGCTAGCATGGATGATAGGCTGCTGGAAGATATATGGTACGTGTGGATGTTAATCTCACGGTCCATACCAAAACTCACGGGGGGCGCCCAGGACAAATCAATATCGCCAATCTTGCGGAACCTTATTCCGCTGTTTGCAGTGGACTTACAGGACTTCTATTTTCAGGAATACTCACTGTAGCCGTTTCCCTGATGAGTAAGTCGGACGTCAGACTAGAACCACAGGTCTCTAAAGCGGGGAGTACAGATCCCGCAAACTATGACTTTTCCGGAACGCGCGCAATTGCAATGTTGGACGATGACGAACATGCACCCGAGGCGTCGGATAGTGCCGAGAAGGGGAGAACGTCTCCCGACCTCGAAAAACATAAGAAAGAAATTTCCAGTATCCCAGATGGATCAAACAACGAAGAACAGCGAATAGCGTCCCTCCAACGTGTCTTCAAGAAGGCACTGATCTATTCGACCATTTTTACGGCTATAGTGATCATCATTGGTGAGTTCTTCCATTTTAGGTTGGTTCCGCGATAACGTTCTGTTAGTGCCCTTGCCGATGTTTTTCTCGCACTATGTATTTAGCAAAAAGTTTTACACGTTCTGGACTGCCTGCTCGATGTATGTTCCGGTTCACATTTCACGTTGCATGATGTTGTCCGCTGACCCTGATGACACAGTATTTGGGCGTTTGCGAGCGGAACGTTCTGCATTGTCCTACCACTGTGGGAGTCTCGCAAGGAGATGGCGACAATAATGAGGGCGGCATATCGTGCTGGCACTGAAACAATGTCGACGTGATCGGATTTCCACTGCCGAGAGCTGGTCTTCTTAGGGATCCAAGCTGTCTCGAGACAATAGGGACAATAGAAAATGACCTCGCAAATAGACTTTTTTTATTGTTTCTCACATTACAGCTTCACGCAACGTTCGGGACAGTTCTTATTGTCTGTCCGGGAGGCGGGTCCGTTCGCTCGGTGGTTTTGTGAGGGTGTATGACCATATAAGGCGCATGTTGGGGGGTTTATTTCCTTTCCAAGGCAAGGTCCCGTGAGGAATGCATGATGGCACGTCCCTTGGACTCTTTTTGTCTTTGACCAACTGGGCATGGCTGCGATATCCGCACGCCACTTGCGCGGTGGAATGGAACGTATTTATGAAGGCAGTCTCCGACACGATCAGCTTTAACCCGTTCGCAGGTCACCCCATTGCAAAGTCATCGTAGACATGAGTCCTCTTCCGAACGTCTACGCACCAAATCATGACGGATCAACCGTACACATACCCGCCGAGGACCTTCAATTGCGCGTGCATATCTCCAGGGAGTCGGAAACGACGGCGACCCCCACCCTAGATTCCAGAACGAGCAGCACGCCCACACTACCACCACCCGCTTCGCATCAGTCCCCGAGGCAACTGAACGATGACGTGTTCGGTGAATTCTTTGGTGGGGCGGGTCATCGTACGCGGACACGAGCCCGTGCGCCCCCTCCTTACTCGCCCGACTGGGATGGCGAAAAGCTTCCCGGGTATGCTTCGTCCCCTGATTTCGAGGCGGAAACGGTCGCGCGACACTTGTTCAAATATGGATTCTGTACGTTCGCTCTCCGTGCATCAGGCGATCATCACTTTTTGCTCACTCTCTCGCTAGTCTTCCCAGTCTTTTGGGCCGTTGGCGTGTACTTTTTGTTCGCACCGATACGGATGTCTGAAGATTGGCAACCAGACAAGACGGAAGATGAAAAGCAGAAAATGCTCTCTGAGATGAGAGCAACGGAGTTGAAGTGGGCCAAACGTTGTCTATGGGCTCTCCTCTCGTTCTTTGTGTGTCTCGCTATTGTGATTGTTGCAGTGGTGGTTTCGAGGCATTGAGTTGGCTGGACCTCTCACTCTTTCCCCCCCCCCTCGATGCTTTGGGATCACTGATGGACATGACATTCCTTTACGCTCCTTTTTCTTTTATCGACCGTTGGATCGGTTCAGGATTAAAATTGTACGTTACAAGAGTGCGCTACATTACTTATGTTGTATCTATCCGGTTAACGATATCCGTTGCACGCTTGATGAGCTTGGGCTCATCGTTTACATAATCCACCATACACTCTTCCCATCACTCCCATCTTTTGTGTTCATCTCTTGAGAGCTATAGACGTCCTCAACCCTGAGCCTCTATCAGACGATCACCCATATCCGTTGATATCAACCTGCAGGTGAGAACGTTGATGCCACGATGGTAAACTGTAAGCAGGTCTACCCTACGACACTAGATCCAGATAGATCCTCACGTCTGTCACCACAGTCGCCGAACTGAAAGCCAAAGCCGAAAAAGCCAAAGATGCGGGCATCACCAAGATGACCAACACGCGCGACAGGTATACCAGCGTTCCCTCCTCCAAGGCCAACTGGGATCCTAATTGGAAACGGACACCCCCACCGCCTGTGACGGCGTCACCTCGTCCATCTCCATCGACGAGTGGTCCTCCACCTCCACCGTTGAGGTCCCGGCCCGACGTTGTCCCGATGGGCACGGGCACGAGCATGGCACCACCTGCGGTCCCTCGCGCCTCGCGGCCAACTGCTAATCTGCTTGCATCACCCCCCTATTCACCACCACCTCCGCCCACGCGCGCTGCGAGTGGATATCCACCCAGTCACCCAGAACCGTCAGCGGACGCAGTGAACAGAATCGACTGGGCGAATCTGAGCCAGGAGGATAAAGAAGAGTTCTTTGGATGGCTGGACGAATTCTTTTCACGGTATCTCGGGATCGAGCTGAGTCACAGAGAGCAGAGAACAGCGTCATCGTCTGCGTCCGCAATGCTTTCTGCTACGCATAACGCGCGGAATACAAGACTTCCGGTAAGCACGCGTTCGATCAAGTCTGGGTCATCATACATCGTAAACATCATCGTAGCCGATGGTCAACATGGTAACGCGACCACAAGTCTGACATGTCACTGAGAATTGCCAAAGGGTGATGGATGTTTACCTCTTTGAGGCATATCTACATCCGCAGTATGTCAGATGCTAACCCATAAGTTGGTGAAAGATTAATACAGTGAGACGCAATGGTAGCGAGATTTGGGGTGAGGGAGATGGAATGAAAGGCGTAAACGATATCCTGTATGTCTCAATCGTCGGGGTTCTCGTGGGTATGATGGTTTATTTAATGCGGCGTTCGTTCGCAGTCTGGATGTGGCATTTGGAACAAATTCTGTATTCTCCGATCCTCGGTTACGACCTGGGATAAGGGAGGTAAGGAGTTGATATGTCATAGGGGCAGAGCGAAGGGACGAACGGTAGGGCATCCACAGTTTGGGGCGGTCCTGTGCATGTGAGATTTGCTCGTTTTGCATCTCTGAGAGTTGCAATCGGAAACGGTGCCAGTGAAGTAGCGCCCATGAAAGTGCTATTAATGTCGACGAGGACGGTCCGAGTTGTCAGAATTACAGCATGGACGTTGGTCACAGCACGGGCGACACTTACGCCGCATCCTCTGTAATAGTCTCCTACGCTGTCGGTGTTCGTGTCATGAGTGCTGAGCTTCGACGCGTTGAATGGAGAGAACGTACACTTCGTGGTGGCACATTGAAGAACTCGGCGTTCGGACTTGTGGAGCGAAGTCGGGTGACTCGGTTAGTCGGTAAAGAGCCGCTGCGGGTGGTTGGGTGAGTCGGACGACGTTTTATATCTCCTGCGTCGCGTCCGCAACCAAGCGGCTGTGGTTAATATGGCAGGCAGGCTGAGGCGGATGTCAGTGGATTGGTCAGGAAGCGTTCCGGACGGACGTCGACCGTCCCGAGGATATCGACATTTTCTTTTTATTTCTTTTTATTTCTGTTTTTAAATCCTGATATACCCCAGGTGCGTCATTTCATGGGCTCGGTGTGCCTTCGGATCAAACGCCGCATCTTATCTTTGTGGCAACGGTACATTAAAACGACAATAACACAGAATTCGAGGTTTCAAATTTCAGTCTACTACCGACCCAGATTCAAAGGTGACGAGAAGGGCGGGTGTCGGAAAATGGGCTCACGGCGGCAGACGACGTCCCGGGCAGAGAGATCGATGGTGATACGTTCGATCCGGAGATGAACGTCGTCCACTGGCGTACACCACACGTACGGAGAGTGACATGTTGCCATCCCGCGGACATTATGCTCTGATTTACTCAGATAATCCACGACATACGTCCAAGTCGTTCTCTACCCACTGATCTGAGTGGATAGCAGTGCATGCGGGATGGCCTGCGGGAGTCGTCCACTTTGAGCAGTACAAGTGCCGACGGCGAGGGCACGTAAAACATCGCGACCTCGAGGCCCACTACTTTGATAGAGCAGGCGTAGACGGAGGAGACAGTTTCCAGCATGGGGGTAGTCGGAGAAAAAATAATTATTTGAGATAGACGATTTAATATTGGCTCTTTCGTTTGACGTGGTCGAATCTGAGCACAGCGGAAATAGTTGCGACTGAAACGTCGGAGTAAGACCTCGATGGGCCACCCACAGCTTTGCGTGCGGGAGTGTAGTGGCTAACTAGGCGCCAAGGGCCAAGTAGGCGCCAGATGTGGACGACTATCAATGGCTGCCAGATTCAAGTTATGTGGCAGCCATCGATGAATCGACGGGGATCAAGGATGGTCAATGAACCCGAACGGCAGTGGCCGCAGGGCAAAGGGTGAAGGGGTCCAGGGTACATTGACAGACATGCGCGTACGACAACCACTGGCACGGTCAATTAGCAGGGACCCGGCGAGAGGCAGACGCCGGTACACGCCCCAACTGCATGTCCTCGTGAATAACTGACAAGGACGCTAGAATAAGTCCCTGGGCTTCTCTCTACCAGCCAGGCTCCAACGAGGATCCAATCGATTGTGCTTCCGAGTTTCGTCACTGCATCACTCTGATGTGCAAACCTGGATTTCCTGCACTGGCATGGCATCGTGACTGACTCTTGCAGCAGTATACATCGCGTCGATTGGACCCTTGGGACTTTCCACCCGGGTTACCGGTACACGTTTGTCCCTTGTCACTCGGATAACTGCTTCTTCGGCACCCAGATCAGTGACTCCAAGTAGTATACCGGGCCTCGTTGTGTGTTCAAATTTCGTGGCAACTTATCTGCAGTCCCACGTCACGATATCGATGACTCGATTCCATTCTCCAAGAGATGCGTGCCTAGTAGTGTCACCCTGAGTCCACTCGAACCGAAGTTGAGTCTGTTTGCTGAACCTTGTCTTGAGGGATCTCACGTAAATTTGCATTCAGCTACGATGCTGCAAAGGATCCCTTGATGGCCTCGAGGTAGATGATAACTTGGTACGTGTATAACACACCTTTTCTTCCTCCCCACATTGCACGAATGATCGTCATTCCAACCGGACGAGAAAAGCTAGCATTCCGATTGGCCGCGAGATGGTCTAGGATCATGGTCCCTTGACCGAAATGGGGTGACCCTGTGAGTTAGTCTGCACGCCTTCACAATCCAGCGTTCTTCTTTCCACTTTTGCCAACTCATCAATCCTTACTCGCACCTGGGGTACCTTCGGTGTGACTGCATCGTGTTTGATGTGAGCCCCGGCCATCGATATCGAACTATCACGATCATCGTTCGAGCGTACGGCATGGTAGCCCTCTAAAGGCAGCAAGGTATAAAATGGCGATGCCGCCCGCGTTGATGAACCTCAGACTCGATTCATACGACCACCACCATCATCACCATGTCCCTCTTGCGCAAGCCTTCATATCAGAAACAGGTTCCCCTCGGAGCCGGTTACAACAAGAGTTCACCCTTGTCCGCGTCCGTAGAGTTCGGAAATCGCTCATATCAAATAACTGAGCAGAGGACGAGGACGACATCCGAGTATGGTAGCAGACCCATCACTCCAGCGACAGTGGAAACCCGCACGACGATCCAAAAGGAAGAGTGGTTCGAAGCTGCTCGTAGGAGCACTGAACACTTCAAACGACATGGCTCTTCAGTCCCTCTAGTTTGGGTACGGGTTTATCTTCACATCTTGTGGTCTCGGATCCATGTTTGATACCAATATCCAGGTCCTGGCCGAGGGCAACGAGATCCCAGACAGTGCCGTTCCTTTCGGGGAAGATCGCAATGGATGTACCATGTACATCGCCCGTGCTCTCTTGGAGGGCAGTCTTCGTGAGTAGTTGATGATTGCACTAGGGAGCCGGTAAACTCAACACATCGATCCACAGACATCGGTAAAGCGAGCCCCCAGTTCGCTGGAGCTGTCGTTGGCTATGCCGGTAAAGAGCATATAGTATGCACCTCTCATGTCCACCGAAGGGCTCGAGCTGACTTTGACCACAGATCGCCAACTACGAAGTGCTTGTTTGCGCTTCACAGCTTCGCTGGGGCTTCACACCTGCAGTTGAATCCGAAGGCGTTCTCGCTCAGGGCACAGTCGTCCTTGCTCAGCAGCGTTCACAAAAATCGTCGCTCAGATCGAAGCTCCGCGGTGTTGAAGTAAACTCGTTCAACACGACCCTCGTCGAGGCCGATATACCGCGATTCATCCCTGACGTCTTCGATATCCCAGACAGAGAGGCTCGTCTTAGAAGATTGGCGTGCGTACCCTCTCAATAGTCCACGTTCATTCTGTTGACCCATCGCAGTGAGGTCAAGACTGTTATCATGATCGATGATTCTCTGTCCGTAAGTCGATCTTTTGGCGGTATTGAATGATCTGTTGACTTTCTGTACTAGATGCAGGAGGGTAACCTCTGGGAACAAGCCCGGGAAGCTCTCGCTGGGATTGTAGACATCTCCAATCAATACGGCTCAAAAGGCGCTGATATTCATTTTATGCATGGGGACGACTATGCTCCAAGCATGCAGGTGATTGTCTTCTCCCGCTCCATAACGTCATTAGTTGACATGATCGTGATGCTAGTCGAGGTCAGAAGTGAATGCCCTGTTCAACCGAGTCCCGCCCGAAGGCACGTGTCAATTATGTACATACACGACATTGTAATCCTAACCCATTTCTCAGGCCTAGACACCCCGACTGGCGCGAAGCTCGGTCAGATCATTAACCATTATCTACCTCTTATCGAGGATGAGCGTTCTACTCATGAGCCGATCACTGTCGTGGTGATCACCGATGGTCTCCCAAGTGAGTTCTACGTGCCCGTTAGTCATTGCCCATGATTCACAATTCACATACACAGCCGACCAGGTGGAACTCGAGAGAGTTATCGTTGATGCGGCGCATCGTCTTGACCGCCAACACGTAAAGCACGATATGTTCGGGATTCAATTCGTGCAAATCGGCACAGACCCAGCTGCTTCTGAACTGCTGCACAAACTCGATGACCACCTCA
>JBBPLY010000257.1:13184-27180 GCA_038090035.1 Xerocomus nothofagi | reverse complement strand
AAAACGTTGTTAGAAGGCAGAAGGTAAACAGCAACGCGTGCCCCGCGCACAAGGGGATACTCACCTGAAGCCCCAAACCGCCCGCGTCGACAGGCGTATAACAAAAGAGGGTAAAGACGACATCGAACGCGGAACTCAGGAAGCTCAGGACGAGCCCGGAGAACGTCAATGCTCGCAGTGCGGGTATCGCGAGGAGAGTTTTCGCACTCATAGATCCTGCCTCGACTGATTCTGAATGTGTATCTGGAATGGAACATCGCGTGCCACCCTTTCGTTTGCTTGGAAGTGTCTAGAGCGAACAAGTCAGCATATTTTTTACACCTTTTTCCCGAACACAGACCTCTTCTATGAGCGTATACCCCAACGCTACTCCCAGAAGTGTACATAGTGCGCTGATAACACAAGGCAGGAGGTGGGGATGGGCTTCAAAAACGGGCCATGAAAAGTATCTTGGGTACCGAGTCGCAGCATTCGAAAACGTCCCACCAATGAGTGGTCTACAATGTACGTCTCAAAGGATCGGATTCCAGGTTAGGAGGGAGGCGCGCACCCGACAACGCTGCCCGTCGACCATGCAAGGGTGTATATCGGCACAGCAATGTTTTGGTTGGTGTCATCGGTGATTTCGACAAGGATCGTGTGGTAGACGGCAAAGTTACCTGCTACCAATCCACCTAGAGTAGTCGACACGAATTGAATCCCGGACGACAGTGACCAAGGAGTGAGTGAACCGACCGAGAAATTGTGATGCAAGGATAGCGACGAGTGACGTCGACAAGCCAAAGGAGATCGTCGTCACCGCAATGCCGACAAGACCAAATATCACGATAGGACGCCTGCCGACGACGTCTTTTTGAAAGACGGATCATGTCAGGTTTACGTTCACAGTTCGGTAGCCGACATACCCGATAATCTACCCCACTGGTACACTGAAAGTAACTGCGCGAGCGAATACGCACTCTCCTAGATCATCATGACGGCGTTGTCAACTTCGTCAGCAAAATGCACGTGCGTGCACCAGGCCGTGGGGATCGAAGCATACTCACGATAATACCACTGTAAAATCCGACTCGTTCTGGTGCGGCGATACGCAGATCAGCGAGCAGCTGGTTGATGTACGGGAGGATCTGGGTACGGGCGATAGCGTCAACGATGCGGACAGCGGTGAGGGCAAAGAGCTGGGCTTTTGGAAGGGGTGTTGAGCCCCTCACTTGAGACGACAGCGAGCCCCCTTCGCGTTCCGCGTCGGGTAGGAGCCTCGTTGACTCGTCCGGTTCGTCGAGAGCGCTTTGGTTGATACTCGACCCGGACATGGATGTCGAGTGCGCCATGAGCATGAGTGCGCGCAGGGCGCTAGATATAAAACGGGCCTCGGTGCGTGTTTACATCGTGTGGGGTCAAGGTTAGGTCACAGATAACGAGTGTCCGGGTGTCCAATTCGATCCGCCTACTAGAATGCGCTAGAACACATTTGCGTTGGCAATTGGAATGGAGAACTTCATCCGAGGAACGTACCAAGCAAGAATCTACCGCCGGTGGGAAGACACACCAATGCGGCCGCGCTCACCTGCGGGATGGCATATCGGAGTTGTACGAAGAGTTGGAGCGTAAAAATCCTGACTTCTCAACGAACGACCTGCGTTTCGAGGACGGCAGGTTGAATGGACAAGCGCTATCGTGAATCAGGGAAAGGACGGCGACGGTCAACAGAACGTTCCAACGAGACTAAACGCTATCACGGCTAGCGTTGTTGACAGACCACCGGCAATTGCCGATGGCTGGCCAGACTCGGAAGATAGACTCGCATGTCGGAGGCGAAAACTGTTACAGTCGTCTTCACGCTTGGCACGCCCGCCCGTTGATTCTTACACCTGGTAGCTCCCTAAACTGCCCTGGAAGAGCGGCGGTCAATAGAGAGCTTTCGCAGGCTCGATACCACCCTTTTAATATATTGTACGTGGCCTTAATCTTCAGAGGGGCGTCCGACGGATGCAGCAAACAGGATACACGGCACAAGCCGTCCTCTCCTTACACACAGACTACCTCGTTTGCTCAAGCAGCCACAGTTTCACATTCTCAATTCTCGTCTCGAATTATGAGCTCACACCATCTCGGCCAGTTCTGCACGTCTTCGTCACAGTCTTTTGCTCCACTCTTGAGTACTTCCTGTCCCAGGTACTACCGGCCTCTTGTGTGAATTGTTGTAGAAATGGTTCAAGCTTGGTAATTGTGGAGCGTGCGGAGTGCATGCATGGTGAATAGGGTCCAAGAAGGTGGAGCTCATTGATGTGACTCGGACATTTACTGCCACAGACGGTCCTTCCACGGGTGCCCAGAGTACGTTGAAGCTCAAGGACCCAACGCACCATGTCACCAGAGCAAACAAGTTATCGATCACGTCTCACTTGGTCCCACGGCGTTGCTGTTCTTCAATCGGCTCGTTTAAAGCTCCACCCCACATCCGTCCCCTTCAACCGCCAACCACAAAAACGTCAATTCGCCCCTCGTACATAGAAATACACCACGTTGTCACCGTCATCATGCCCAATACTGATTATTGAATACCCCTCGTCACTCTCGCCCCCATCACAGCAAAACACACCATGACGACCGACCATACCCATTCGACCCCGAACGATCTCGCCCACGTCGACCCGTTCAGCGCCGTAAAGAGCGTACTGACGACCACGGGACCCCCCGTGCGTCCGAGACACATGGCGAATTGAACGAGGCCATTGCTTCGACCGAGCGCTGATCCTGACCCCGGCCCCGTCGCATGACTAGCTCCAGACGTGCCCAGCGCGGGCATCGAACGGAATCCAGAGTCGGTGCCAGTCTGAGAGATATCCATGGACCCGGCTATGGGAGTGGGCGTGGGCGTCCCCGTCGACGTGTGTCGTTTGACGAGGAGCGACGTGATGGAAAACGGGATCGCTGCAATTTTGGACAATGTAAGGACGAGAGCGAGGCAGATCCAGATGCCGACCTCGGCCGTCGTCGTCGTCGCAGTCATATCAGGGCCAGTACCAGTACCAGTCCCGAGCAACGATTCGGAATACACAGACGGACGTGAACGAGAAAGTGCAAGAACGTTGATCAACGGCAGAAATGCAAACGTGACGGGCCAGAGATACATGCACGTCTTGTACGTCGTAGAGTAGTCGAATCGACGGAGGATGTAGGGCAAGATAGCGAGTCGGAGTATGACGGCGAATGTACCGGCAAAGGCGAGGAAGTTGCCAATGGCAGAGGGCTTGTTAAAAACGTTGTTAGAAGGCAGAAGGTAAACAGCAACGCGTGCCCCGCGCACAAGGGGATACTCACCTGAAGCCCCAAACCGCCCGCGTCGACAGGCGTATAACAAAAGAGGGTAAAGACGACATCGAATGCGGAACTCAGGAAGCTCAGGACGAGCCCGGAGAACGTCAATGCTCGTAGGGCGGGTATCGCGAGGAGAGTTTTCACACTCATAGATCCTGCCTCGGCTGATTCTGAATGTGTATCTGAAATGGAACATCGCGTGCCACCCTTTCGTTTGCTTGGAAGTGTCTAGAGCGAACGAATCAGCATATTTCTCACACCTTTTTCCCGAACACAGACCTCTTCTATGAGCGTGTACCCCAACGCTATTCCTAGAAGTGCACATAGAGCGCTGATAACACAAGGCAGAAGGTAGGGGTAGGCTTCGAAAATGGACGATGAAAAGTATCTTGGGTACCGAGTCGCAGCATTCGCGAACGTCCCACCAATGAGTGGTCTGCAAGTTGAAATACGTCTCAAGACTTCCAGATTGGGGGGGAGACAACGAAAAGACGCACCCGACAACGCTGCCTGTCGACCATGCGAGGCTGTATATCGGCACAGCAATGTTTTGGTTGGTGTCATCAGTGATTTCGACCAGGATCGAGTGGAGAACGGCGATGTTTCCTGCTACCAATCCACCTAGTGTGGTTATTAATATCTTGGACGACAATGGTCAAGGAGCAAGTGAACCGACCTAGAAACCGTGATGCAAGGATAGTGGCTAGTGACGTCGACAAACCAAAGGAGATCGTCGTCACCGCAGTGCCGACAAGACCAAATATCACGATAGGACGCCGACCGACGACGTCTTTTTGAGAGACGGGTCATGTCAGACTTGGGTTCGCAATTCGGGGTAGCTGACATACCCGATATTTTACCCCATTGGTACACTGAAAACACTTGCGCGAGCGAATAAGCACTCTCCTAGATATTCATGACGGAATTGTCAACTTCGTCGGCACAACGCACGTACGTGCACCAGGCTGTGAGGATCGAAGCATACTCACGATAAACCCACTGTAAAACCCAACTTGTTCTGGTGCGGCGATACGCAGATCGGCGAGCAGCTGGTTGATGTACGGGAAAATCTGGGTATAGGCAATGGGATCGACGATGCGGACAGCGGTGAGGGCAAAGAGCTGGGCTTTCGGAAGGGGGGTTGAGCCCCTCACATGAGACGACACAGTGCCCCCTTCACGCTCCGCGTCGGGTAGAAGTCTCGTCGACTCGTCCGGTTCGTCGAGAGTGTTTTGGCTGGTATTCGGCCGTGGCATGGATGTCGAGTAAGTCGTGAGTGTGGGCACACACAGTATTTCTGAAATAAAACGGTCCCCGCGCGTGGCTACATCGTGTTGGGTCAAAGTACAATGTGACACAAATGACGAGCGTCTCAGTGAGGCCCTAATTTAATCCCCCTAGTAATAGAAGGCACGTGTGAGTCATACTCTAAAACGCGTTTTTGTCACAGGCGATGACTGAAATGGAGTATTTCGTAGGAACATACCAGGTGCGAAGCTACCATTGACAGTGGGGAGATACACTAGTACTGCGCCATTCCGCAAGATTGCACACAGGAGACACGACGACCAAGAGTAGCAGAGGCGCCAATAATCCAGACGGGCATTTCAATGACCCACGTTTCGAGAAGATAGTAGTAAGAAATCAAGACTCGTGGTTAATATAAGCTCCACTATATTAATACAACCGTGAGAAAATATCTCAACGTACAAAAAGACGCATTTTCAACTCGGAGCACTGTGGACCCTCCCTCCATCGTGATCACGCCAGGAGTCAGGGATACAGCCCCGTGCCACATATAAAACTCTCCCTGACCTCTGTACATGATCAGGACTCAGCAAATTTGCATTGATCGTGAGCGATTCGCCTGTTGTGATGCTCCAGACGAGTTCACAACTCACGAATCGCTCTCGGGTCACAAGCATGTATTCGACTTGTCTCGCCGAATGCTCACCCCCTAAGCTAATCTAGCATCGCTTTATGGACAGCCCCGGTCGGAACCGTCATCACGAATTGCTTCGCAGCCTGACTTCCCTCGCCATCTTCATCCATTCGTTAGTATCTTCTTTCTGCAGTTTGTCGTGACGATTTACATGAAACGAAGGGTATCCCGAGTCCTTGTGCCCATTCTATAGTGATTGAAATCAAAACAGCCTGGCACTGACTATCTGAGGTCCAGACATCCATGTACGGCACAAGTCAGCACTGATTCGGCAGATCAATTACCGAAATGCCCTAATCATCCGCTGGCAGCTTCACTGATCCCCCTCACACCCTGCCCTCGATACGCAGAGGTTGTTGGCCCGTCGCTGCGATGCTGATGAAACCATCAACACCAAGACATTGGGCCTGCGCTATCTTAGTTTTGTTGGCGGTGCAAGTAGCTTCGAGTATGTATATCTACCAACCTGATACCCCCAAGGTGCAAACCGTCCGGGTGACGTCGTCCCATCGTGCCTGTGCCACAAGATCTCAGCCTGGCCCACCTAGAACCCGCGGCACAGGGAGCTAACAGCCTTTCTACGTTGTGATGGATTCGTAACATTCATCAGACGGACCCGACCGAATACACTGCACCAACTAAGCAACAACACTGAGCATGAGATCTCCAGTCCTTGAGGTGCGATTGTCACATCATTCCAAACAATCGCTCTTATCCATACAACAACGACAACAAAAGTACAGTCTCCAAGGATGCTGTACAGCACCACACTATTGCCGCCTAGGTGTCGGCAACAACGTTCAGCCACACTTGCATTCACCAGGTTTGCATTGGCACCTTAAATCAAGTTAGACAGGAATCGAGGACATCGAGACAACACGCACGAATCGCCGCAACTGCAAGAATCCTTGCCGCATGCGCCATGGTGATTGACAGGGACGGACGTGATCCACACGTTCGGTCAGCATCCGAATTACTCAAAGTTGAGCCAGGGGATGGGGAACTACGCACGGTGTTCATGATGTAGTTCTGGTGAAGATACTGCAACTAGGAGGGGCTGCTGGCTTTTTATGTCGTTCAAGGCACCTGTTTGGGGCTATTTACGAGATCTGAGCCAAGGCTCCACCTCGCTAAACTGCAACCGAAGTACGCACGATGGTGGGCGGCGTTGGCGGTAGTCCATTGGACGATCTGACAGCAACATTTGCGCCGATAACCCGTAGCGAATGACACGCTCCTCTAGAAGGCAACAAGTTCCGCTCCTATTCGTTTCAAAGTTTCCCGTGGCTAGATTTAGTGGCGTAGCCCCGGCCCGTCACACCAACGACCTAGCCCTAGGCTTCGCTCAGGGTTTGTTTAATTCGCCGTACTATCCCTCTCGCCTTGCTGCAATCGTGTGGCAACGCTCGATTGTTGCCTTGGCATGATGTTGTTTCTAAAGTTCGCCAACACCAAGAATGCCATGTACGTGCTGCGTCAACGCCACTGAATCGTGTACTATGGGACATGGGTCGAGTTGATGGTGAGAATCGGGGGGACGCACAGATAGCTAGTCTCATTTCAAGATACCGTGGGCAGGCGATGGTTGAGTATGTACTGAGTAGCGATCCGGTGGTGCGCAGGTCGAACTGGCAATTTGATCACGGCGTCGCTCTCGGTGGGCTTGAAGTCGGCCAACATGTAAAAATGCGGCGACACGGGCAACGCTGGAGGATGGCTCAGAGGCACCACCCTACGCAAGGACGGTTCCACTGCAACACATTCCCACTCCACTCGGTCCAATACTCCTCGGGTCCAGAGTACCTCCACGACAATATTCGGTGGTAGTGTCTCGATGCTTCCGGACGGGAGCGCCCACAACAAGAGTAGTACTACAACGGTATATACGTTCCATGTTTTAACTGTGAGCGCCAATATTCCGAGTCTGCCTTTTTGAAACGCGGAGGATGGATAGCCATGTGACGTGTGTCGTGCAAAGCCGATAAAGAGGTGAATGAAGGTGGAGTTCGTGACCTAGTATGTGAGCTCATGCAATCGTCTCGCTGGTAGATAGCACACCGAGTCCGAACATGCTCTAATCTCCCGCCTTATTTCCCTCTCAGACTCGTCTACAGCGCGTGCAGCGATGGCGATGTGGTGTCGTGGAGCGGTATCCAATGTTTTGAGGCCATATCGGCGGCTGTTGCAACGGAAAGCGAGGCTGTCTTGGGTTTTCGTCGTGCTCGACGCGTTTTTCCTTCTCACGCCGCAATTTTTTGGTGTACGTGGACTCGTCGTTTTTTGGATACGCTGTGCGGCTTGCCACTGATGCCATCCACAGCATTCAAATAGGACACAATTGGATCGGCAAAACGATCATTTGATGTTCCTCAGGCTGATAGAATGAGAAGGTCCGTGGTTAGGGCGGCATCTGATTATCAATGCAGTGGCGCTTGAGACGGACGAACAGGTCTTCGTTACACGTTGTCCACTGGATCTCCACAAGCATCGCCCAGCGTGTGAAGCCCAGGGCCATCCCGAAAGTAGAATCCCACTATCTTCTCTCTGCCGCACTTTCCACTGTCCCTAAACACTAACCATCAGCACCATGTCTTCTGCTCTACAATCCGCACTAGCTGACCTTCAGATGAATGACTATACATCTCGTACGCCCAATTTTCTCACTTGTGCGAGACAAACATCATAACCTTATTCAGTTGCCATCCTCACTGCTGTCGGGTATGATTACAGTGAGTCTCGGGTCATTTTCGAATACTACTATGTACCAACCTCCGCATTCCCAGTCCTTACATTTACAAACGAGGTAAATTCAAACATGCCGCGGCATTTTACACGAGACCTTGCTTTACTCACTGATAGTCCGCTGCCAGGTAACATACATTTGGGTCAGAAAACGAATATTTATCAAGATGAATTATCTCTGATAAGGCGACAGATGAAACCCTGGAACAAAGTCTCAATGCTATATATTATTGTATATAAAACCCCCTAATGCTTTGTCACAACCTGGCCCGAGCAAGCTAACCATCATCATAGGTTCGTTATTGTGGTCTTTACGCTGTCGTGTAAGTATATGGTTGTAGCAATACCTGCCATACTGAATGCTCACTCCGATGGTTCCCAGAATGATCTCCCTCAGTATGTCCAAAATTTAAGAAGTTGATTCAATTCAACTGATTTCGCTACCCAGTCGGAAGCAGTCTTTTTCCTGTCCCCGAAAAGGTATCTTTCTTCCAGTGGCGTCATATACATATGTATGAGCATACTGAAATGCGTCTACAGATGTGCGTAATTATTCTACCCTCATTTCCGGAGCTTCCAACACGGCCGATATTTATCTAAACAGTTGTAAGCATACTCGACCAAATGTCTTCCTTGTCTACTCCATTCATATATACTTCAAGGTTGGATAATCGATGTCAGTGTTGACTGGGCAGATGTTCTCTTTTTTGTTGCAGCCGATTGTGAGTTATTGTGGAGGTCACGTTCAGAAAAAAGTAAACTGTGATGGTAATTACAGACATAATGCTCCTCCGTGTGTGGGCAATGTACAATCGATCGCGGCTGATCCTTGGAATCCTCCTTGTGTCACTTTCGGCGGAGATCATCACCCTCATTCTCGGAAATGTCATCTATTCTCTTCCAAAGAACCTTACTGGTATGTGAAGGCTTAGTGAATAAAAGGTCTGCAGCTGTCCGCAACTCTCACTTTTTTGCTGGCCCATCAGTGATAACCCCCGAATTACTGGACCTTTCATTTTGCTATGTGACGAGAGATGCCCCACCTATTTGGGAGCAACTGTATACTGTTTTACAATTAGCACATGGCACGCTGATTTGCACGCTAGCAATTGTCAAATTTGTGAGGCTGTCACTTCGAATGCACAGTGAAACAAATCAATGGCGACTTGGTCGGTACTTGGACTTGCTCGTCAAAGAGGGCATCCTCTATTTCATTATGTACGTCCCCTCCATGTCCTCTGCCACCATTCGCGAACAACTCCGCTTCCAACCGAGTTAACGGTCACCTGTCATCCCAGCTTCTGCCTGTATAACGGTTTGAGCATATTGTTTATCTCAGGCAAGCTACCGGAGGAGGGATGGCGGGCGATGCTGGCATTCATCCTGATAAATGTACCCCTATACACTCTAACGCCTCGATTCACCATCAGCGTACGGGAGTTGTACGCGCGCCAATGGGGTGGGACCGACGCTGGGTTCGGATTGCCGTCGTCCGGCAACGGGGCTAACAAGGTGACAGCGGCGTTCGCGGATGCTGTGGAGAACAGGCCCCAGTTGGAGGATGTCGAGGTGGTACCGATGGAGGCGACGAATGCTGGGACGAGTCAGCCAAATTAAGGTGATGGTCTACACGGCAGTTTACTACGTCGTCTTCATCCCCCACTCCCAAATTTGATGTCGGTTGTTTCTGAGTGGAAATATTGTTTCGGGTACATGTAATATTGTGGTGGTCTGCGACTTCTGGATTTCGATACCATGAGCGACGATCCATTTATAAACGATTGTCGTTGTGTTCCCTTCTCCATCACATCGCTCGCCGCCGTCGTCATCTTATTTGTCGAGTCCGGACTCCGCCATACAGTCGACAGGGTCCCCTGAATGGACTCGACTTGACCAACGACGCAGGCGACGCTCTTCTTGACTCCGTTCCCATTGCCGTCGACGAGCCTTCCTTGAACGACCGTACGTCGCCTTCGAGGTAGACGTTCCTGTCGTTGTCGTTGGTCTTTCCATGGTCGTCGTGCTGGGTGGGATCACGGATGAGTTTTGGGCGAACGATATACTCTCCCAGTAATCATGCTTCAAAGAGCTCGAGAGAGAGAGAGAGGGAAGACGAATTCTTGAATGGACATTCCCGCCATCGATGTGTATCTTCTTCCACTGCCGGCTCCCCCGGGTTCCCTATCCATTCCCAAGTTCGATTCGGGGCGGGCTCGACATACGCTAGGTGACCGGATCCATCGCGATGGGCCTGTACGAGATTTGACCCGACCCGTTTGGAGGAAGGAGTGGGATTAGAGTCGATAGTGTTCAACGGAAGGAGGGTCGACCCGGAGTTCGTGCTCGGAGATGCTGGGGTAGTATTTGAAGATGTGAAACATACTGGATTTGGACTGTGAGTGGAGTTCTGCTCGGGTATATGCGTGAAACTGCGTCAAAGGGTGAAAGAGTTTACACGAGGACGTACCATCAATCACAAAGCATAACATATTAATGAGCGATGGATAGGCTACAGAGCTGAAATCGGATGATATGAATGCATGTGCCCGCATCCGACTCAAGAGTCTCCATGATGACATATACACAAACCTGAGCCAAACGAAAATTGCGGATGAGAGCATCCTGTACTGCTCGCGGACGGTGATCGCGCCACATCCCCAAATGCTAGTTTAACCTGCAGCAAGCGTACAAAAAGGAGGATGCTCTGGGTCAATCATTTGGATTCATCGGCACTCCCCGTAAGGAACATCAGCTTTACAGCGGAAATGTTCACGTCCTGACCGTTCTTGAAAATTAGCATCGAGTTGGAAGACGGACGCTTTCTTACGAAATGGCTCCATCGCGTGTGATAGGGGACGGAATATCTCCCCTGCACGATCGATGCATTCGGCGAGGTCATCGGGGAGATAGCGAAGTCGTAGACAAACGAGACTCTCGAACACCTTCCAGCCACGACACTATTGACCTCCTTCACCATCTTGGTGATGAAACAAGACAGAAGACATCTTGTCCAAGGACGCGCTGGCGACTTCCGTCGGGTGGTTCCACATGGTTCAACCCAACCGTCGTAGTCCTAATTGAAGCTGAACGGCAGTGGTAGCCAGACGCCACAGTGAGCGCGGACGAGATCTGCTATTCAAAAAGGTGTTCACGTTCCTGAAAAAGTCTAGTGTAGCAACACCCGAAGAAATGATACCGAGCGCTCACCCTCACTCGAGTCGCTCAGGATAACCTCGAGTGCGTTCACGAACGTTTCAGAGAGCGTTTCATTGGTGGATCCAAGCTGGAAAGGTTGTTCAAAGGCCCTCTGTATCACGTCAAATTTGTGGTATACAACGAACAGAAATTGTCGGCTCTTGCAAGTATGTATCTAAAGGTTCCTGGCCATGTCTCGAAGGTGTTGCAAAACGAACGAATTGTGCTCGATAGATACGAGGTGGGCCATCACAACCAATGCAAATTTCTGATTTGGTCTGTCGCGTCTTCCAGAATTTCCCACGACCTTCCAATATCTGGATCTCACAAGCTAAAGTGCATCTTTCCTCTGCAAATATTACTTCGTCTAACTCCTCCCCTTCGTCTGCGACCACTCTGTCAACTCCATCACGGATCCCGCCACTGTCCTCTTCCTCGTCCCTGTTCTCGTCCTCGTCAGCATCCTCTCACCTTTGCACTCTTCATCATCTGAACCTGCTGTCTCGCTCTCTTCGTCAGACGAATCCGCTGGATTGTTTCGACCTTCTCTCTCCCAGTCCCGGCTTATCTTGTGCCCAACTCCACCGCCTCGAAAACGCATGAACATATCCCTATCGACAAACCTGGTGGCCATTTCGCCTTGCTCTGGGTCCCTTCTCATCGTAACCTTGCGGACATCTTCACGAAAGCTCTGCCTCGTCCTGCCTTCGAGACTTGAGGAAGCTAATTTACCCTTTTCCCCCATGTCCTGCGAACGCACTGTGTGCCAGATCAAAAATCTGAGCACACGAGCAACGCAACCGTCGGATACTACGTTCATCTCCACACGGATCTTCTCAGGTTTCGCATACGCCTCAGACTGCTATGCCAAATCAAGTCGTGCCAGTCCCGTCGTCTTCGGGCTCGTGTGTCAGAGGAAGCTAATTTACCTTTTTCCCCCATGTCCTGCGAATGCACTATGTGCCAGATCAAAAAAAATCTGAGTACACGAGCAACGCAACCGAAAGTCTGGTCAGGAGTCGACCTGGATCAGTCATGAGTTGTTTCACGACCTTTTAACCGTCTCAGCTTTCAAGATCGAGCCAGAACTCGTGCCTCCTGCGTGTCCAGATATCTCGGGATCATATTTCGAGATGACCCCTATGAGGCCTGGTACTATGCGAGTAGCGAGACACGACAACGTTGTCCGACCGACTCGAATGATCTTATCACTCACACTGGCAAGTCTTGTGTTCGAGTCCCGGGGTAGCTTGCCTTCTCGTGACGGTGTTGCATTGCCAACGTCATGTCTGCGCTGCACTCGTTACAGCGTCGAATACCGCGGCGGGCCGATAAAGACAATCTTATTTTAAGTGTTCTGTAGTACTCCCTCCTTTTCGGATTCACTAAAGACGCAGCTCGAGCTCCATCTTGCAAAAGCAATCAACAGAAGCGTTCCAATGGTTTCATTCTTATGCTATGATAGAGTCACTGGCGAATGGAAATGCATGAATGGTGACGACGTGCATGTAAATATATATAAAAAAACTCCGTTCCACAAAAGAAGGGAAATACTCGATAGAGGGTCTATCCGGGGAGCAAAGGAAAAACGAACGCAAAAGAAAAAACCGAGCACGAGGCTTTTGTACTTTCAATGTAAACGGTTAGAGTGTCTCCAGGTATCGGCACGCACGATGAAGCTGTGCCGACGTCTCTTCTACCTATACGCTCATATTCGATCAACCCCGCATACACGAGCAAAAGAAGTCGAACTCACGTGTACACGCGAGAATGGCTCAAAATGATGACCAGGGACGTCCCAAACCGGGATAGACTGTCCAATCAAGCCTTCCCAAAGTCCTACGATCAGTCCAACATCGGCACGTTCACGGAACCAAGCAGGAATGTCCTCCGGGTTCATACCATCAGGACAAAACCCTGTCGTACAACGCAAAAAGGCAAGGGAAAGTACCGCATCTTGTTGTGCTTGTGCTCTGGGAACGTACTTGTCCAAGAGCTCCGTGCTCTGCTTGAACTGCCGCGCGACTAGGGCCGTCATTGGAGCGTCGGGATCGTCGACGGTACGTTCTTGAACCTGATCTCGGAGGAGATGATGGATGATAGCGTCGGATAACAAGGGCGGTGCTGACGGTGGAGGTGAGTCGATCAAGACGACGCCTTTCACCTTCGCACCGCGAGAGGTGAGAATCCGGGCGATTTCAAACGCGACGATGCCTCCGAAAGACCAGCCTGCGGAAGTTTCATGTTCTGCGTCAGAATACATACGACATAAACATGAATGACAAATCGTCGAACCTCCGAGCATCAGAGCGGCGTCACCTGCGTGTTTCTCGATCGCGAGCGCGTAGGCTTGAGCCATGTCATCAAGAGTTTCCCATGATTCTTCAGAGAAGAAACGAGGATTGCTGAGACCCAACACATCGCGGTGCAAAGGCAAAAGACGTTCGTAGTGATTGACGAGACCACTTCCATCGTGCACGAGGTAAAGTGGAGTGTACAGGCTATCCAGGCACTGTTGCAACGAGACAAGAGGGATGTCGGATGACTGATGGTTACAGACCGGATATCCCCCACCGTGAATCTTGACGTCCGACGCGTCTCCGTCATCCAGGTCATCCATCAAGAAGTCACAAAGTGCCGAGAGCGTGCGACACTGGGTGAAAATATGGTGCGGAATCGGCCTATTGAAAGCGACCCTCAATGCCTGCTGAGCCTCGATGGATCCCAAAGAGTCCAAACCGAGAGATTCGAGATCAGTTCCGTCTTTGATCTCCTCACTGTCCGTGATCCCTAACG
>JBBPLY010000257.1:0-13087 GCA_038090035.1 Xerocomus nothofagi | reverse complement strand
CCGACCAGATCACGTAGTACTTTGAGCAAGCCGACACCACTGCATATGTATGCGTCTGAGACATCGCCTCGCATGTTGACCATGAAACCTGCGACATGAAGTAGCGTATCGAGAAAAACGGGCTGTATGCCCAGAGAACCGGACAGGGCGATACGGGCGATGCCGGAGGCACCATCACCGCTGACGGTAAGCGATTGGATGGTATGATAGTCCTTGGCATACTCCACGACGCGAGGGAAGACCACCTCGTATGCGGTATGCGTACTAAATACCTCTGGCGTCTCCTCCTGACATGCGAGAACTTCCGCGGGACGTGGGCCTCTAAGGAGTTCGAGTCCAAGATTCGACGTCGTCTCTCGAATGGAAGAAAACCGCAAATCGCCATGTACGTGCACGTCTTCTTCGCGCGATGACTCCAGTCTAGAGGTGATGCGAAAGGAACCTGATCCGTCCTCGTGGACGGTAATGTGTGTACGAATGATCAGATGCATCTTCCGGTGAAGCACGAGGGGACGAGAAAACTCCACGGCACGTAGTGCGGGTATGCTCCTTCCAAAATCCAGTTCCATATAGCGTTGCGTGATGATTGCACCAGCGAGAGCCTGCTCCAGGTACACGGATGCGGGACACAGCGCATAACCACCGACCTTGTGTCCTTCAATATACCTCGCCAAACACCTGATAGGCGTTTCAAAGACGGCCGCATTGCCATTTTGTCGGGATGGGTATTGAGACCAGGAAGACAACATCGGATGCTCGGGCGTCCGAGGCTGATGCTGGAGTGTCGGCTCCGGCGTTGCGTGAACCATGCGATTGGTATAAGGCACCCAGAATTTCTGCGAGTCGAATGGATGCGACGGCAAATCCACGCAGGAACAAATTGAGCGTTCATCGAAGACGCGTCGCCAATCCACAGGAACATTTGTGGTTCGGTACAGTTGCGCCAAGCTGCTTGTCAGTGAGTCCCACGCCGGAGTGTCTTTGAGCATCGATGGAAGACACAAGGTCTCTCGGGACGGCGAAAGCGTCATCTCGATCAAAGGCAGGCAGACTGCATGTGGCCCAACGTCAATCCACGCATCGATTTGGGAGGGATCCAAGTATTGTTCAAGTTCTCGCAGACCCCGGGCAAAGAGAACAGGGCGACGACAATGCTTTACGAAGTAGTCGGCTTGAAACGTCGAGCCGTCACCCACCGGAACGACCGTCCCATATACATTGGATGCAATGGGGATAGAGGGAGGATGGGTCGCGAGTGCTGCGACATGGTCCCTGAGATCGTCCAGAATTGGATCCATAGCAGAAGAATGGAAGCCGAGTTGAACTCGAAGAGTGGCTGTCTTGCAACCGAAAGCGAGCGTCAAATGGGTCGCGAACATCCGTAGGTCTTCAACAGGGCCCGAAACCACACAAGAGGACTCCGTGTTCACACAAGCGACGGTCACGTTCGAAAACGATGCGTGAGTCGCCAGAATCTCTTGTACCTGCGCGAACGGAAGACTGATGGAAATCATCCCTGTTTCTCCAATGGCGCATGCCTGAGTCATTAAACGAGCCCTTTTTGCCACGATGGAAAGCGCAGTCTCGATCGACAAAACGTCGGCTATTACCATCGCGGCATACTCCCCTAGACTAAAAGAGCACTTGGCACAGGCCCAGAAAAGATGAATGCAAGACGATAACTCACCTTTGCCCGATGACGCCGGCGGGAATCACTCCCCAGTGCTTCCACAGAGTAGCGAGAGCAAATTCAACAGCAAGAACAGCGCATTGATAAGCCTCGAACTCCTGGTTGACCCCCAAAACATAGTCAGAAGTCTCTGGAAAGATTACGGGCATGATACCAGAATACCCAAGGGACAGGAGGCAGCGCTGACATCGATCAATGCAGCTCCTGAAGACGGACAACGTGGCGTAAAGCGAAGCACCCATATTGAGATATTGACTTCCTTGTCCGGAGAAAACAAAGATTACCTGACCCCCGTGGCGCTCGACGTGGGTGACGGACGTAGTGCCCAGAGCCTGCATAAGCTGATTGTTGTCCCCTGCGGTAACTGCCAATCGGAAGGGATAGAGCTGACGGCGAGCAGTAGCGGTGTAGGCAATGTCTCCAAAAGGTACGTTGTGGTTTTGGACGTCACCAAGCCATTGTATGTACCGCAACCGGAGAATTTCAAGTGCTCCGGCAGACCTCGCCGAAATGCCGAATACGAAAGACGAAGTTGTAGGAAGAGGACGGGGCCTTATATACTCCTCGAGTATCAACGCACCGTTTGAGCCGGCTGCGCCAAAGTTGTTGAGTACAGCAACCCGAGGAGTGGATTCGGCGACCCATGGAGTAGGGAGTCTATCGATGACTGTGTTATCCGTGTCCATAGGGGCGATGAGCGGGTGGAGTGTCTTCAAGGAAATCTGAGCCGGAATAACACTATGTTGTAGCATCAACAGAAGCTTGCTGAGCCCGATAGCCCCAGAGGCCGCCTCGAGGTGACCGATATTGGCTTTGATCGACGTAATATGAAGAAGATTGTCCCGCGTTCGTCCCTGAGAAAGAACAGAACGGATACTCGCAAGTTCGCATGAGTCTCCTGCTTCAGTTCCAGTACCATGGGCTTCGACAACACTGACGCGAGTCGGACGGATTCCAGAATGCTCGAGGAGAGTCCTGAGGAGATTAGCTTGCGTAGGGCTGTGGGGGTAAGTAATCGACGGGGCCAGCCCACTTTGATTGATTTCTACGCCTCGAATGACACCCAGGATGTTGTCGTTCTCCGCTACAGCATCGCTCAATCGCTTTAGAACGAATAGACAACAACCTTCTCCTCTGGAATAACCATCGGCAGATGCATCAAAGACTTTGCATTGACCCGTGGGGTTCAAAAAGTGGCCCCGTTCTAGGCCGATGAACATCTGTACTCATATAAGTTTGACAAAGTAGATAGCGCATTATGTACGTACGTTGGGACTGGTCATGATGTTAATGCCACCTGCGAGGGCCGCATCGCAATCTTTAAGCATCAGAGCTCTGCATGCCTGATGAATAGCCACGATCGAAGACGAGCACGCAGTATCCACCACGACCGAAGGTCCCCCAAACTGCATGGCGTACGATATACGACCGCTCAGGAACGCTTTCAAAGTGCCTTGGAATAACGTCAAACCATTCGTTCAGAGTGTCAAAATAAAAGGCCCACCAGTGCTATAGTGAATGTCGATATTACTGGCGAGATTTTCTGCATAGTCTTGCGTCGCTGCCCCGATATAACAACCGAACGTGGCACGTTGAAAACAGGGTGTTGCATCCGGAACATACCCCGCGCTCTCAAGAGCTTCGTAAGCCGTGTGCAGGAGAATACGCTGTTGAGGATCCATACTTCTCGCCTCCCGTGGCGATATCTTGAAAAACTTGTGATCGAAATCGGCAAAATTGCTCATGAAATTGCCCGTCTCGACTCTGGATCCGACCTCGCTAGGAGACGATCCGACATCAGCCGCTGTACGCAAAGGAAAGCTGAAACGATCGTCTGGAATCTAGATAGATGCGTCAGTCACCCCCGATGCGTGAACCGGCCATGCTAACTTTTGAAACGGTATTGATACCTCTTTCTAGTACTTGCCATAACTGAGCGGCGTTGGCAGCGCCCGGCGTACGAGTTGCCATACCAATTATTGCGATAGGCTCTTGCTTTACAGGGGTGGGAATGGCCTCTTCGCGCGTATCCAAAGTTGCATCGATGCAATGCAGTACGCATTTAGGCACGACTCTCTCCAGGGCCCGGAGAGTACTTGATCCGGGGCCGATGTTGACAGCCAAAAGTCCCACGTCGGGTGGAACAACAGACGCCACTTTCTTCGTAACGAGATCCCAGTTTACAGGATAAACAAGCACCATATCAATCACTGCCTCGACGAGAAAAGGGTAATCACAACTAGGTTTGACTATATCTCCAGATATAGTTGATCTGATGGGGCAGTGGAGATCATGGTAATCCGGAAATCGAATGTTTCGCTTGCGAATATCTGCCAAAATCTGGTCTCGAGTATCCGGCAAATGCAAGTCTGAGTGATAAAGCGCATCGACCGTTGTTGGATGTACGGTGCAATGCCGAGACACGAAAGTCGAAAACCTGACCAACAAGTCCGGACGGCCCGAAACTGTCACGTTCCTCTCATCAAGGACCGCTGTCACGCGAAGCGAAGGAACTCTACAATGCTAAAATGATCGAATTAATGATAGCAAATGGAGACATGATTCTCGACTAGCCTTTTCTTCAAATCGCCCGATGTGCTGCTCGACGTCGGCTTTCGTCAAACCAAGGCACGCCACACTCCAAGGAAGGGAGGCATCCATAGGTCTCTCCTTGAGCAACTTCCTCGTAAATTGTAACACACGGAAGGCGATCCAAAACACTGAGCGAAGGACTTCAACCGCAGTGGTGATATAGGAAAGTGGGTTGCGAGATGTTGCCACAACACAGGCGGGGAATATTCCAGAAGACAGACCGAGGACCCCAGCGGCATGATCGACGTTGGATTTGAGGAGATCAAGGAAAGAGCGAGAGTTCCCTTGAGCATAGGACTGATAACATATTATCTGTACGAGGAAGAGAAACATTCCGGAGATGATATGGTTTTTGACGTATTTAGGGTCAGGAGTAAGCAAACGACGAGGATCATCAAAATCAGACGGGCATATGCCACTCTGGTCGAGCTCGTCCGGGGATAAAGCGGCGAGTTCTGCGAGGAAGGCATCCAGGCAGGAAGAGAGGAGGAGGGAGCCTGCGGGAGAGTCCGCGTCGCGAATTGCCCGATGAGCTGCATGTTGCAGGCTCGTTCTGGATGTCCCTTGTCCAGCGAATACTGGAAGGACGATCTTGCTGGAATCAGGGGTCAGCATCCCACCGAGGTATTCTGGACACAATGGGGACCGTCGTGATGTCTATCAGCGAGACAAGCCTCGTCAATGCGTCACTGCGCACCTCGCGATGGTGTTCGGTGCCAGAGCCCCCAAAATACGATGGGTGGGGGAGATTGGATGGGTTCGGACTTGTGCGGGGTGAAGCGAGCAAGAGCCACTAAAATAGTGAGTTCGCCCTCATGACCGAGGAAAAAGACTAACTCTCCACTTCTTTCGAATTCGGAGCGTAAGGACGTTCAGTCCAGTCACCCGCTGTTACATAACATCCGAAGATAAAGTTACTATTACACCTGGACCTGCGCTTCCTCTGCAAAATTAACGTCCCTGACGGTCAGAATGCCCGTTTGAAGCAAGCCACCTCTTTGGTGAAGCGGAAAGGATGTATCCACAGCTGGATAAGAGGTCAACGTGAAGGGACATGACATGACTGAATCGCGCACCTAGATGGTTCACTGTCGGCGATGTCCGACCGAGGGATTGAACACCACAAAACACCCATGGCATAAACTCTTTTCGGGTGCGCACACGTCAGCGATCTGTTGCATTGATGGTCCCTGGGGCGAAGTTCCAGTACGCCCATCGAGATAGACGTCAAAAAAATTTCAAGGTCAGCCCACGGGATTCCTAGAAGTCTGATCGCCTTGACAAAGGTTCCGCGCCCTTCCACAGCGGCAGTCCTCATCTGAGAACCCTCGTATTGGGTCTGCACGTCAATTCACAAGACTCGAGAGTCGGGTACGCACCATTTGCATGAACCTCGGCTTGTGCCCATCAATTGATTTCATGAACCCGTGGCGGATGTTCAGGGTCTTCTGATGCTTGCGTCGCGGTGAAGTAAACCACTGTTCGACGTTCAACGTTCAACGTTGACCAGACTGTCACTAGGTAGTCGTCAGCTGTCAAAAGGATGAACCTTCCATTCTTCGTAAATCGTTCTTAGAATCATCGAAAGTGCTAGAAGACGGACTCCTTGGATTATCGATTTTGTGAGAGCCAATGTCACTGGTTACGGACTGGACGGAAATTCTCTCAAGTCAACGAAACTGAAGTTTTTCCACCGTGTGCTTATGTAACCATTCGGACCGACCACCCTTGGAGTCGGTGCAAGTTGTGAATTTCCACGATACATATGCGCTGCAAAGTTTTTCAGAAAATACCGAGTACGACCATAATACACACTTACCCAGCCGACCACGCCGGGACCAAATCATGGCCTTCATGTCTCCTAATGCATGCCTCGGTCGCCCACAAACGATACGTACCAGGCTTCTAGAAGATGCTCTACACCCAATTGAAGCCAGTCTTGATGAAAACTTGATTTGCTCCCGTTGGAATCGGTATTCCCTTCTACTTACACAACTTTGGCTTCAACGTAACTGGGCTGGAAGTTCGACAGGTCAACGTTTCTCAATAACTTACAAGTACTTCATTGTCATCACTACTCACCATGCGCGTCCATCGGGTGACATGCTCCAAATGCAGATTGGCAGAGTGACAGTACCGTCCGCCTTGTTACAACGTACCAGGATTCGAACTCGTCGTTAACGTGGCCGCCCCCCAGACCAGCACTCCAAATATGGTTCAATGGCTGATGGACAAGCGTCATGCCGCAATAGATAGGAAGAGAAGGTGGGTGCCCTTTTTCAGCCAATTCGGCCGAATCGATCGGGACATCTTGTCGCGCCAGTTGAACGAAGGCGCCGCCGATCACGGCTCTCGCAAAGAATCGGACTAATGAGCCAATTCCTGCGCTCGGCCGAATGTAGCTTCGCACGCGTGAGGTCTGTGTCGGGGACTCTGGATGCCCTTGAATTACTAGAGCACCTTACCCCACCAATAGATTGGCCATATGCGTCTGAAGTGGTACGAAAGCAAACCTTTATTGGACAAGGGGAGAATGACCTCGCATCATTTCAGCAAAAGGGGGCCTACTACCACCACATGGTTCGTTATGAAATTGGTCATGAAGCTTCGACTTGAAGTTGGAAGTTGGTAATTATAACTTGGAGTGACTCGGATATTTTTAATACACGCCACTGGTGGTGGTCCAAGGTCGGATCCGATATGTCATTGACAGACTTGAAAGCTTGACGCCGGCATGTGGCTCGAACAGAAAAAGTACCAGCTGGCCGCATCATGCATCACTATCCGAGTAGGTGACTAGAAGCAATTACGGGGCTGCCAGTCTGAACAGCAGGGGGGGTACTCGGTACTGATGCGCACCTGGACCGCCAGAGTAGCTGAAATATTAATATTGAGCGACTCGTTCGCAATCGAGCACTATCAATGACTCGTCGGGCCCATCTGCCAGTGAGCAGTCCAAATTATCGAAGGTGACAGTATTACCGCACGGCCTTCCAAATAAAGCACGGTTATACTCTCCTGTCTTCGGGTAATATCCGGGAGGATGCCTCGGATCGTGATGGGCCGCAGTCTCGATTCGCTAAACCATCGCCTAGAATCTTACGACACTATTCGGCATGGACCCAACGTACTCGGAACGTATGTATGCCGCCTGTTCTTCGTCTCCCATTGCTGTGCAAACTGAGATGCGAAAGAGTGTAGGGGACAAGTCATCGAGGTAACTGCAGTTTTTGAAGGGCCTGCAGAAACACTGACTCATTTCGACCCATACTGGCAGCTGTTAGCATTCCGGAATTTGTAAGCCTGCACTCGGAAGCCGACAATTCAGACGTTCGGCGAGTGCTACCTTCAAGCTCACTGGCACGCGGTGAGCCTTTTTTCGACTGGCATTCCCCACATCCAATTTTCTACCTTGCCTGAGTTTTGACATTGGAATATTCCGTCTCGGATGTCAGTATACCATATTTTCGCCTTTATTTCGTTCACGGGCGAAGCATTGTCTCAACTCTTGCTTACTTGTTACTTGCACGCTGTCGCATGAAGCCCCTGCCAGATTCTACGAACATCATGACTGAATGCCCACCCGAAATTCGACCTGCCTGCTTTCCACAGCTGGGAGAGGAATCTATTAGGGGTTATGCCTCTCGCCACGCTCAGCTGTCAGTCAGGGGCAAACAGGTTCTTGACCGTCTGCTCGTGCTATTACCGACCCATCTCAAGTCGCAACCGTCGTCTCCGAGTCGCGCCTCCCCGTTTCCACCTATGCTTCTGTTTTCCATCTCCGACATCCTCCAACACGCCCGTGTTGACGGTTCCGCTGAGCAAAACGATGCGTCCGTTTTACCTTCGGTGTTGAGTAAGCTACGAGTTTGGAGACTTCTCGAATCAGAGTTTCGGTGCAGTCCCGGAGGCATCCACAAACTCGCCCTTGACTTGGCGGAGATTGCAGACGAGGCTTCCGCCCCAACGAGCTCCGATCTTAATCGTACATCCCACGCTCACCTCAGGATGAGATGGGTCAGCTCGGATTCACCTAGCGAGAGCCAGGACCGAGAGCCGTCCTCGTCAACACCCCCATCGCCGTCTCGGTCTGACGTTCCCGATTCGAAGGAGTGCGCGCATGCTCTTCGGGACCTAAACAAACGCCGTTCTGATACTAGGTATGAATCTTGTCAGGCTGGAAGGCTAGCTACCCCAGACTCCGAGGACGCTAGCCCTGTCGTACCACAACGACACCGTTCGGTATCTGGGTTCCGCAGCGGTTGCTCGGCGTGTCGCCACCCTCGGGTTTCCGGTCCATCCATACCCCCCAGCCCACAGATGGCACGGATGGCGTTCAATGACGTCAACCACTCTGACAGAAAAATTAATTCCACTGCCCTATCGCCGAGACATCATCCGAAGCTTAGCGTTCAACACACTACGCCAAAAAAACCAAAGCGGGAAAAACACAAACCCTTGCAGTCCGTCTCTCGTGGCATTCACGTCGACGAAAACGAACCACCCCTTCCCATACCAACGGGTGTCCAACAAGGCATCGGCATCTCATTCCCCCGTCAGCGTACACATTTCCCTCGTATATCGAACGCCCATTCACCACGGGAGCCATCCTCCCCCGCCGCAGCTTCTGTTTCTGTCCAACGGCGCGTCGAACCGAGTCACCTTCCAAATGGTACCCGCGAAGGTGATAAGCACATGTCCAGTCACCGTGTGACAGTCGCTTCTGTTGGCCTCCGACTGCCCATCATGCCAGTCCTGGCCAACCGTTCCCCGAAACCGACCTTGAACTCTGCTTCTCCGATCGATCTTCACCCGCACTCGCCGACACGCGCACAGAGTTTTTCTTACACGCATACGTCGATTAATTCACATCATGGACTCGGACTCGGAAGCATAGCCGGTAGAGTCCAGAAACTGTCGTCGAACGCAGCAGGGTCCCGATCGAGTAGGCGACTTCCATCCTGGAGTCAAAGCCATCTCTGTTGTCCTCTCACAGCGACGACGACGACTGCTTCTGTGAAGCCTACCGGTTCACCATCACCGTCTCCTGCGAAGGCGAGTGCTCAAAATCAGAACCCACATCCATTTAGTCGGTCACGACCGGCAAATGGTACTTCAATCTCGAGCGATATGATGATGAGACCCCGTGATCGTCGCTCAGTATCCTCACAGGCTCACAAGCACACTCAGAGCGCCAACCCTGTTCTCTCGTCACCTTGACTCGCCGTGCGAGAACGGCAGGTCTAGCATACGATCGTTTTAATTGTGCAACGCCGTCGTCACATTTAATGGCCACTGTTAATCCTGTTTTCTTTTTTTTTTTTGTCTTTTCTGTTTGATACGCCTTACGAGTCAGTCATTTCCGCATACGTCGAGTACGAGTTACGCTTTCGGTTAGAGCACGTTTTCTTTCTTGTCGGACAACTGGGCCACGGTCTCCTGCGTAGCCCTAGTCGACGACTGCGGTATCCCGATCGGATGTCACGGTCTTTTCTTTTGTCTTTCTTTTTGCACGACAGCCGTCATCCCTTCGAGTTACCGTCGTAGTCCCTTCCAAGTCTACTCACCTGGAGACTTTCATAACATGTGAAGGAATAGCAATAATTGCTGTTTTTCTTTTTTAGTAACGATCCGGAACTTGAAGGTTCTCGAGTGCCGCGCATCGTGGTGTCGACATTCAACGCTTCAACGTTCACAAGCGCTCAGGTTTGGTTCGCCCAGTGCCCGCCTGCCAACTGGCAGATTCGCGATACCCGGGGCGACCAACCACTTCCGACTCCAAAGCTTTAAGGTCCCCTTCCCCCAAAGATATTAGGATCATACACACGCTTGCTAGACAGCGGGCGCCAAGGTAATTCGAACATACAATACAAACAGGTCAACTACTTATATGCGAGCATGGGTGTTTACTCTATACAGGTATGGTCGCGCTCGATGACATTTCATGTTTCAGTGCTCCGTTTCCTCCCAGGTCCTTCCAACCGTCTTGAATAAATCTGCTTCGGTGATCTGCTTGCCGGTCGTAAAGTATCCGGCTGCAATCTTGGCGTCGATCTCGACCCTCGAGTCGGGTGGAATGAGATGCTCTGCGACGAGAAATGAGCGTTCTACTCGGACGGTTGACAAGCGAAAGTGATGCAACATACCAGGGATATCATATCGTTTCAAGATAGGGATGCCGCATTGCACGATGGCATTGTATTTCCTGTGTTATCGTGTAAGCACGATGCACCATGACGTGTCCACTCCAAAGGTAAACGTGGCTTACAAATCGCTCATCGATATCATGTTGTCGATCTTCTTGATACCAAGCCAATGCAACACATCAGGCATCAACGCTTGGAAACGCATATCCTTGACTCCGGCAATGAGCTCCGTAGACTTGAAGTATTTGTCTGCGGTGTCCCCACCACGTTTACGCAGGTTATATACGAGGTACCTGACGGATTCATACTTGGGTGAGGGACGCTTCGTAGATCAAAGACCTACTTTGTAACTTCTCCAAGAGCTCGACCCTCCTTGCGGAAGTAAACGACGACGCCGACACCGTCGCGTTGAGCGCAACGGATGCACTCTTCAATGGCAAAGACAAGATAGGGCTTGCAGGTACAAATGTCAGATCCAAAGACATCAGATCCATTACCTGCCAAACGGTTGAAACCTGGTCAATTTGGTGTAAATCACGTCGGGACGAACATTCATCATGTACACGAAGTGTGAGTTCCTTGGACTCGTCTGCCATATATTCTGGGGGTCCGACTTTGCAAGGTTAGTTAGAATCATCACACGTATTTCAGGCACCCACAAATATAGACCGTCAAGTTTCCAATCGGGGGAAGGAAGACTTTAATATCGGGCCGAGTGATTAGTTCAGGATACATTCCACCGGTGTCCTCAAAGAGTGCTCGGCGGAGCAAAGTTTCGGGACTTTTCGTGGTCAATATAAGAACAAATAGGTAGAAGAAAGACACCGACTCACATGCCAAAACGATCTGCAACCCCAGGCAGATACCAGACAGGCTCGACTGCAGCCTTGCTTGCCGTAACCTCTATTCCGGGATCTGCATCACTCTCTGAGCCATCTGCGTTTTTGAGCGGCCTCGTTCGCAAAACCACACGCCCATCAACATCGATCTCGCCCTTTCTCGCCGTCTCATCTAGTTCGCTCAACTTGATGTGCGCCCTCGTCACTGCGATACTAGGACGGATGTCCAAGCCCAACTCTTCGGTCTCTTTCTTGAAAACTTGGGGAACGAGATGTCCCCATGGATCAAATGAGACGATCTTCTTGGGGTCATACCACGAAGGCTGAGGGGGGATTGGAACTGGAGGCTCGGTGTTGGAGTAATCGGGTTTGTGAGATGGGTTGAGTGTACCCATCGCGATAGCGAGAGCTCGATAGATCGAATAGGAACCAGAATGTGCGCCGAGTGCATTGCGCTGTTTGATGGTAGTCGGAAGTCGAGAGCAGATAACGGGTCCGCGGACAGAAGGATCAGAGGCTCCCCATTGAAGCGGATAGGGCTTGATCCCATGCTGATCTGGGTAGGCTGTTGTGAAATGCCATCAGTTCGATGTCATACAAATAGACCGGCGCCAGGGGTTGTACGTGTAGTGATGCAAACAAACCCAAGCATGATCCGGAGGCTGTGAAAATGACATATGTCCGGCTCAAATCGCTCGAGTTGGACCGAGATGCGGCGGAAATGGTACGGAGCAGATATTCGTACATTCCTAGTAAACTAGCCAGAGGGAGGAACTCACTCGCTAGAATGACCCGCCCGGGGTAGAGGGCTTTCTCGCGATCCCTATCTATGAACGGATGATCCGTAGACGCGCTCATGGGACTCGTAACCGACGCAAGGTGGGCTCTCGTCAAAGATGTTGATGGTGACAAGAGCAAGTTCGAGGACGGTGGCGAGCCTAGAGATTCGGAGCCATTGCGTCCAGGGATCTGGATTCCATTTCTTTGAGGTGGGGATTGTGGTGGAGATGGTGTGGTCAACGCATCGAGCTTCAACGCCATACAGTCCGTTATGACATAGACATCGGAGGATGATGGTGGCATTACCTTTGCCTGCAGCGTCTGCTGCGAAACCTGGAGTGCATTGAGCTGCGCAAGGATCTGGGCCAGAACGGCGTCGTTGCTGCCGGTGGACATGCTTGGGGAGCGAACAGGACGAGATGATAATAGTAGGAAGAGAAGCTGTTCGGATGAGTATGTCACGGCTTTGTGTCTTAAAACCCCGGTCACAGTTCATTTGAGGAGATAAATCGCGACGTTCTTACAAACCTGCCATCACCAAATTTGTCCAAACGTTGCATGCGGATATAATATAATGTCGTCGCTATCGACTGTATATTGAGTACCGACGCAAAGCATATGTACCATACAATATAGAAAAACGATTTTGGCGGTCGAGACTGTGTCGAAACGACACCACACTGTAATGTACTGGCATTTCGATCGTGTACTGTCAACAATATTTTACTCGACCGCTTTTTGAACGCAATATATCACACAATATTATACGGCGACGTCTTGTAGTGACATTGCAAGATAACCGAATAGCATAAACGAAAACATACACAGCTGCCATTACAGTCGGCACATTGTATTTCGTTTCGCGAGAATTGAGGCTCGATGGTCGACACCGTTCGTCGGCTTCCACTCCCTCGACTTCGACCTCAACTACCTTGTCCGTCCTCTCCTTGAGCGGCTGGTTTCGTGGGTCGTCCAATGCGCCCGCTGGCCTTGTAGGCTCGGCACATGTTGTGTTTGGGGTTGCGATGTCAGTGGCTGCG
>JBBPLY010000256.1:0-20166 GCA_038090035.1 Xerocomus nothofagi | reverse complement strand
ATACGCCGTTCGCGGACTCATCCGATGCATTCTCAAAATGCCGACCAGCGCAGCCAACGGATCTGCCCTTTCGTTCGCGCGGACCACCACGTCTAACAGCATTTAGGTTTCGCCGCACCTCCTCTGACCGTTCTCATATGGCGTCGAGTATGGACCTGATTACCATCCATCTCAGTCGTTCAGACACAATCGTCGTCGTCGTCGTCTGCGCTTTGCTAGGTGGGGCAGGTATCGTAGCGATGGTAATCTATGCCATCGTTATGTATCGCCGGCGACGGAAAATCGTGGATGCTCAGGACACCCTTCCAAGACCTTTTGAAGTTACCGTGCCAGCGGCGACAACGACGAGCATATCAATGACAGCGCACAATCAGACTTCTCTGCCTACGCCAGGCAATCCCCCGAGAATTTACACGCGACATAGCAGGATATGGGGGTTTGAAGCTCGGAGGAAGGAGTTATCCGCGAGAACCAACCCTTCGAAAGCCAACCGTGCTACAGCTGCACCTTCGCAGTCCCAGCACAGTTCGTCTCGCAATGCTCGCCTGCAATCCCACTTGTCCGACACGGCGTTACTCTCAAGTCACGCTGGTCTATCCTCTCATCACACCATATCCTCTCATCGCACCCCATCCTCTCACCGCACCCCATCCTCTCATCGCACCCCGTCCTCTCTTCGCACCCCATCCCACTCTCGGTCCGACCCTCTGACCCTCACACCGTCCGATACACAACCGCAGTCCGGTCCACGCGTGCGGCACGGACAATCACCCTCATCCTTCCCTACGGGTACACAACCTCAGCGCACGGCCGGTGTTTCCGCATTCCGTTCTGCTTCTGTCCGAGAGCGGCGCTCCGCAAAACACGCCCTCTGGCTCTCGCGTTCTGCGAGCGAGCTGTACCGCACCACGTCCTCCATGCCTCGTTACCGTGTGCCCGAGTACGGCCCACATACTTTGTCGGGGATACCTGCCCGTCGTAGCGGCGCGCGCGACCTCGATGTAGACACGTTCCCCCGCCCAACGAACCACATGCGGCATTGGCATTCTTCACCGGTGATGCATGTCCAGCACGTACCTTCGGACTCGGGAGAAGAAGCGGGAGGGGGTATCATCTTCCAGCATCAAGATGCGGGCGTGATGCAGGAGCTACCGCCGCCATATCACAAGCTGGTCGGATCAGGCGTGAATGCATAATGTTGCCAAATGAAATAGCAGTGTTGGTGATATATGGGACTTGCCTTTCTGATTCGGAGAGGGAAAGCCACCACTATTACAGCATCAACGTTGATCAGTACTCAGTAGCAGTAGCACTCGCGTGATATAGATGTTCGAGGGTGCACAGTTCGGAACCAGCCGAAACGACAAAGCATCGTATTGGCACGACAGGACGATATTGGCTACTGAGTCTGAGCCCCATACCCCCTGATCCCTTCGGCAAAATTCCACGACGTCTCCAGATGCAATGAATCTGAGATTCGTACTCCAGCAGCTGTAATGGTTGCAAGTTGATACTAGACAAGACAAGGCTCGAAATCATGGCCAGGCACGAAAGGGTTGGACGCCGGACGAACCTTGTTCAAACTTCGAGCGTCACGGTAGAAAAGAACGCGCATGCTGTCCTCCAATATTTTTTGTGCCCGTTCTTCTGTTAATACATCCTCGTAACCCTCGACTGCTTTGCGAAGCAGTGGTTGTGCGATGTAACCGCCATACCCGGTGGCAATCGTCGAAGCTGTGTATGTTGTCCCCAGCAGATCGACAAACGACAAGAACCTGTGTTCAACCATACATCAACCTCTCCAAGAAAACATAGGATGCCGCCACGCACCTCTTCCCGTCTTTGAACCCGCCGATGATGAGCGAGTTCCAGAGGGGATCAAGTTTTGAGCGCCGCCCGTACATGACTTGTGACAGATACTCGTGTATTTCCACCGGGCCTAACTCGTGTCCGTCCTGTGCTGCGATCTCCCCGACTGCGATATCGTCGAGTAATCGTTGTATGTACTGAAAGTCGGACATGTCGCCGCTCGCACCGAGGACGGTGTAATCCCCGACTGCCTGGAGACGTTGCACGTCCTTGAAGCGCGCAAGCGAGCCATATGATGCTGGGGAGCCCTGAGAACGGACACGCGTGCTCGATACAGGACATGGACGCACCGAGATTGTCGGCAGCCATCATGATGCCGTCCTTGAATTTGATGGCGAGGACGCTCGTCCCGGTGACGATGGGTTGTTGTGTGCGTTGGACGCCTTCGGCGAATGCGTCCTTGGCCCGATTGTCGAGTCGTGGATGGAGAGGGTAAGTCCCGTATAGGTCGATCGCATCGTTTCTCTTTCACGGCGAATGAATTACGATGGACGTGGTCGTCGATAGAATGACTTACGGGGCGTCCCCAGTTGGTAGGGAAATGGTCCATGACGGTAGACGTGTCCAAGATCGACGCGCAAGCTCGACGCGCAGGCTAGATAGTGTTTATCTGTATTTGTGTCGAGACATGACGACCCCCTTCATCCAGCTGTCGCCCTCCGCCCCTCCTCAAACGCCAACCCCGGCGACGCGTGGGCGAGGCGCAAAACGCGGCAGGAAACCGAGGGGTGCTGCTCTCACTTTTAGTCCTGTAAGTCACCAAGCCAACGTTGGCAATGCAGCAGCTGGAGGGTCTACTGCACCAACCCCGACGGGACCACAATTCACGCCCGTACAATGGACGAATCCCACCGTGCCCGCTTCCGGACCTTCGACGCCTCTCCCAGCTGTGCCTACGTCTGCACCCGCAAGTCAACCGGTCGTTGATACCTCGGCCGCCGGACCTAGCATTGGTGTGAGCGGTATCGCCACAGACAGCGGGGACGAAGCTGGTCCTTCTACTTCCACTACGATGCCACCTGCGGCGATGACCTTGACGACCGCTGCGAGTGGTGTTACCGTCGCAGCAGGCGGAAGCGTAGACACGCCGAAACCGGTGGCTGGTGCCGGAGATGAAGACGGTGAAGGAGAGGACGAACTTTTACCCGCGATGGCCGACGATGATTATTCGGCACAGTTGTCGTGGCAGAGCGAGAGCAAGGACAATCTGAAGTATGGTGTCGACTCTCGGACACGAGAAAATATTGCTGATACGTCGGTAGGGTGTTGATGGACAACTTTAGTCCAGCCCAGTATGACCGTTTCGAGGCGTACAGACGGCATGCGTTGCCCAAGCAGGCAGTCAGAAGGGCAAGTCTTTCCATCGCATACATGTTTTCGTCCAGAATGACGTATCAAAGGTGATACAACAAACCATGGGACAGCAAGTCTCTCAGCCTGTAGCTCAAATTGTCGCTGGCTTCGCAAAGGTGTTCGTGGGTGAAATAATCGAAAAGGGTACGCTTTCTTTACCCATCCGTTGCCTGTCTCTGGCATGTCACATGTTGAATCCTTTGTTTCCGTTCCGCGGCAGCGCGAGCAGTTCAAGCGCGCCGAGGCGAGACGGGTCCGCTATCCCCCGATCATTTACGAGAGGCATATAGGCTCTATCAGGCAGAGACGGGGAGAGTAGGGAGTGCGAGAGCTGGAAGAGGCAAGAAATTGTTCGTGAGATGATCAGCATTGCTGTTCGGTTGTGCCACCCTTTACTGCGCCTCTTTCAAGAACGATGTATAAGACATCTAGGGTAAGGGGACACATGAGTGATCCATTTGAGTGGATGGTGCTATCCAAGTCATTCATCATATGTTGGCGCACGCTCGCACGGTGATATCGAGCATTAATGGGGTAGTGGTAACCTGGGTCGTTGCCATCGACCCGCCGGGGGTTCGATTCCCTCTTAATGCATTTGTTTTTCTTTTCTTTTTTTTTCTTTTTTTTCCTGGGGCCTGCATGAATGTCGTGCACGTCGATACGATCGATGGGCGCTTCGACTGCTCCTCCGAGCGTCCAAGAGCCTCGTAGCGATCGATGAAGAGACCGGCGGTTGTGACTGTCACACGCTGAACCAGATCTTAGATCAGCACATTTTCTGTGCGCCATAACTCAGACGTTCACCATCACCACACCACTTCAGACGTTGTCCCATGTCTGAACAAAAAGAAAATCCCTACCTCGCACACCTCACGCCGAGTCAGAGAGGGATGGGTTCTGCCACTCCGAAAGGTGCTGAGAACGAGCCGCTCTTTGGTTTCCTGCCACGCAAGGTGACCGCCAATCAAGTCCGCAAGGCATTGGTAAGATCGACTCGTCGCTGCTTTCATTCCCGAGCTCATTCATTTGATGTTTTACTGAATATTAGGAACACGACATAAACCCTTTTACAAAAGTTCCGCATACTCCTCAGTACAAGAAAATACTGGAGGCACGAAGAAAACTCCCCGTCTTTACACAGATGGACGAATTCTACAAGATGGTGCGTCGACGTCCAAGACTCAACGTTTATGTCAAGTATCCTGACGACATGTTCATAGTTCAACGCGAACCAGGTCATCGTCATGGTTGGCGAAACTGGATCTGGCAAGACTACACAGTAAGTTGGCGGCCGAAGAGAGACTCTTTCTTGTCTATCTTTTTAAAATCCGCGAACTTATAGACCGGTCTCTTTTCGTCGATAGAATACCCCAGTTTGTCACATTCTCGGACCTCCCTCACACCAAAGGAAAAATTGTTGCCTGTACGCAACCACGACGTGTTGCTGCCATGTCGGTTGCCAAGCGTGTCGCAGACGAGATGGACGGTGAGTCGCAGCCTTCAATCTTAAATCATCACATCCACTCATATTTGCCATACCTGTCGACGCGATGTAGTTCAACTTGGGCGACAAGTCGGCTATTCGATACGTTTCGAAGACATGACTGAGCCCGGTACCACTTGCCTCAAGTACATGACGGATGGTATGCTTCTTCGCGAAGCCATGAACGACCCCGATCTTAATCGCTATTCGACCATCATCCTCGACGAGGCTCACGAACGAACCCTGGCCACCGATATCCTCATGGGTCTCTTGAAGTCGCTCGCTAAGAGACGTTCCGACCTCAAAATCATTATCATGTCTGCCACTCTCGATGCGCTCAAGTTTCAGAAGTATTTCGCTATCCAGGACAAATCTCCCGCGCCATTGTTTAAAGTGCCAGGACGCACCCACCCTGTCGAAGTGTTCTATACGCAAGAGCCTGAGCGCGATTACGTCGAGGCAGCAATCCGGACGGTCCTCATGATCCACCGCGCGGAAGAGCCAGGCGATGTCTTACTTTTCTTGACCGGAGAGGAAGAGATAGAGGATGCTTGTCGGAAAATTAAATCAGAGGCTGACGATCTTATCAACCAAGATTCAGAGTCTGTCGGTCCTCTCGTCTGTATCCCACTCTACTCGTCCCTTCCGCCTCAACAACAACAGCGAATATTCGACCCCCCTCCATCAGCTCACACACCCGATGGTCCTCCGGGAAGAAAAGTGGTCATTTCGACGAATATTGCGGAGACGTCCTTGACGATCGACGGCATTGTTTACGTCGTTGATCCCGGATTTTCTAAGCAAAAGGTGTATAACCCGCGTATACGGGTGGAAAGTTTATTGGTGAGCCCAATATCGAAGGCTTCGGCTCAACAGCGAGCCGGACGCGCCGGGCGAACGCGTCCTGGAAAATGCTTCAGGCTGTACACCGAGAAGGACTTTATGACCGAGCTCGAAGAACAGACACACCCGGAAATTCTCAGGAGCAACTTGGCAAATACTGTGTTAGAATTGGTCAAGGCGGGAGTCCAGGTACGAGTGTTTGCTGATTGCCATCGGGACGTTGTTTACGCTTTCTTGTCTAGGATCTTGTACGGTTCGATTATGTGGACGCCCCTGCACCAGAAACGCTTATGCGTGCGCTGGAATTGTTGAATTATCTGGCGGCGCTGGACGACGACGGCAACCTTACTGCACTGGGGAGCATTATGGCCGAGTTCCCACTAGATCCTCAGGTGCGTACTCGTTTATACGCTTCCGGGGATACTCAACGATGTTGCCCTCAGCTTTCGAAAATGCTTATATTTAGCCCCGAATTCCAGTGTAGTCACGAGATTCTGACGATCACTGCAATGCTATCTGGTAAGGTCCAAGTTGTTCTCGCTGTATTCGGGCGCTTATTTAACCTCTAGTGCCGAACGTTTGGCTTCGGCCGAATAATCAGCGTAAAGAGGCAGACGCTGCCAAGGCTTTACTTACCGTTCCAGATGGCGATCACTTGACCTTGCTTAACGTGTACAACTCTTATATGCAAAGTGAGCACTAGTGATTAATTTCCTGTGCCAATTGCTCACATGTTTCGTAGACAAGGGTGATAGAAATTGGCCTTGGGACAACTACCTTTCTGCGCGTGCACTCGCTCAAGCCGAGAACGTCCGCCAACAGCTGGAGCGTACTATGGAGCGCTACGAAGTAGCCCTTTTATCAACCGCAGACGATAGGAAGAGGAACATCAACATCAGGAAAGTACTGTGTTGTGGTTTCTTTATGCAAGTCGCACACAAGGAGGGTGAAAAGGGCAACTATCTGACAGTCAAGGACAACCAAGTACGTTTGGCCCCAATTTTTTTTCTCCCCAGTAAGAGATTGACGGGTGATGGTGCTAGGTTGTTGGTTTACACCCGTCTTGCGGTCTGGATACACAGCCGGAATGGATCATCTTTAATGAATTCGTGTTGACGACTCGTCCATATATCCGGACGGTGTCGGATGTCCGGCCTGAGTGGTACGTACTTTACTTGGTCGTGCTTCGTTTCGGGATGTCGACTCTAACGATGGGTTTCACAGGCTACTGGAAGTTGCCCCTGTCTACTTTGACCTCACAAGTTTCCCGGATGGAGAGGCGAAGAGAACTTTGCAACGTATTGCTGCCAAGAAGGCGGGCAAGTTTGGCCGCGTCGAGGAGGATGAGGGACCGGCGAAGAAAAAGCAGAGAAAGAGAGCTCTTGCTGGATAAGAAAGACGTCTTCTTGTCAACCTGTCCGCTTGGCCGACTATCATATACTATAGATTTTTCTGTCCCAATGAATATTTTTCAGCGAGGTCGACAAAAGTCGGAATGACTGGGCGACGCGATCATTGGCAGCGCCGCAAAGGCAAGTTTTGTGAACAGTATGAACATGAAGAAACTCGACTCGGCAGTGTTCGGTATTTTTGGCGACTTATATGTCACGCTTGCACAAGATGACAAGTCATCAAAACGTGCATCCAAGAAGCAGGACCATCGCCGGCTTGATTATAAACTCACGTTTGCTTACCGAGTGCTTTCCGGTTTAATTGTACTATGTAAGTAGGAACGGTGCTCGCGTGTTGGCAGGCAGAATAACATACTGCAGTATTAGCTGTCACCGTATACAGTAGACATGGCAAGGTCCTGGAATCCCCTACTACGGAGTCCTCTCCGAATTCGAACTCGAATTCTAACTTGTAACCCTTTTGATCTTCATCACCTCGTCCGTTTCTGGATCAAATAGCACCAAAAAAAAAACCCTCGCGCTCCACTAACAACCACCAAAGTTTTGCTCGCCGCTACAGGGAAACCGATGAGCGATGTGTCACACGCGATAGATATATAGAATGAACACCCACTCAGGACCGTCGTTACACGTGCCACGGCGGGTCACGTCGACCTGGACGTCGGAACGCGCAACCACGTCCATCAAAGGATCAACGTCCCGCTTTCTCACGACGCTCTCGTCCAAGTCAACATTGGCAAAAGATGGATTGGGCAGCGCAGCGACAAGGGTGACGATACTGAGGAGCGTGAACGCGAGCTTGTTGAACAACATGGGTGTGTATGAACGGGTGGAAGTTGGGTGACGAGTGGGTGGCTCTTTACTTGGGGCGGATGAAGGGCTTTAAAAGTTGGAGCAGCGTTTAAAAACATGGAGACTCGTTACGGCAGGAAAAGGGACGGGAGTTGCTGAGTGGAGCGCTTTCGTCACTCGGCTCGCCCAAGTGATTTTTGATGAGTCAACGAAACTTTGTTTGGTGCGATTGAGGATGCGATTCTGCATGCATTCAGTCTAAGCGAGCCGCCCTGACTGATGGGATCAAGGATGACCACACATGACCCTTCCAATATGAGCGCTCAGGAAAATCTACCGGGTGTTAAGTAGAGGCGGGGTACATACTACGTCCGACCAGCAGCCCTCTGGCGCTGCAATGAGATGTTTGTGGGCGTTTCGCGTCCAACACACTCTGAAATTCCATGGGCTCGCCAACAACCATCGCATGTGGTGGCGTTCCGTGGCACTTTGAACACTGCTTCAGGAGACTCAGCTGGATAGCATAATGCATGCCATGAGGCTGTTCATTTGATCATACGGAATGATCACCGCCCCACTGGCAGACCGCCATAAGAGGATAAAGTGCTCTAGGTTGCGATAATATTATGCTGACTGTATCGCAGATCCCGATATTTGTGGTCTTGCAAGAGAATCAAGTGCATTTGCTAGAGTGCGTTGTTACATGAGCTATAGACAACATGAAGCAGCGTTCACGATCTAGGGTTTTGATAAACCCGATGATAACTAGCGAAGCACAAGGCATCAATGACTTACTGTCCGAATCTGACGGGGACTTTTGGGCTCAAGGGTCGTGTTGATACTATATAATAGTGATGGGTGTAGTTAGCAACATGTAGTGGAATTACACAACGAAGTGTGCGACCACCGGATAAACACGCACGGTAGTAAGCGACAGCAAGGGTCAATCCGACAGGGGAGATGGCTGTGACAACGCTTCCCATGTCCCTGTTTCACTTAGAGTCGATGGTGGCTTAATCTGTCCAGAGAGGCCCTCGGCCTTCCATGCCTCGTACCCGCCAACCACATCGGTTGCATTTAGTAATCCCACGTCATGCAATGCGGCAGCTGCAAGGCTGCTCGCATGACCATCTTGACAATACACGATTATCCTCAAATCATACCGATCGGCTATCGCTAGCCTTGCCTCGCTCCTCGGGTCGAACCGCCACTCGAGGTCGTTGCGTTCTATGATGAGGGAGCCATGGATACCACCTGAGCGCGCGCGTTGGGATGCTGGACGTATATCGACGAGGAATGCAGGTATAGGGTATGTCGGGTCGTGGAGGATTTCCCATGCCTGACGTGGAGTGACGCGTTGGAGGCGAGCGCGAGCTGCGGTTACGAGTTGGTCTATACTTCTGGAGCCTGGAGGGGGGCAGAGTGGATCGAGGGGGGGACGGACAGATTTCGAGAGGACATCCCAGAGGGCAGCGTTGTCATAGGATGACCCGCCGATCTCGTGTACGGCGGCTACGAGAAAGTTTCCGTGATTGGTGACGGAAGCGACTCGACCTAGGAATTTGGAGCTGAAGAGGAGGACTGCGCGTTGGACGTCGTCGTCCTCTGCGCCAGTGATGACGAGGGTGTTGGTGTTTGTGGAAGAAGTGGGGGACGGTGCGCCGGTCGTTCCGATTGCGAAAAGGTGACGAGAGGGTAAGCGTGCGCGAATGATCTCTGCCACACGGCGGAGGAAGAGGTCGTCGTCCTTTTTGGAGAAGGTCAAGTAGATGCATATTTTTGCGTCTTCGATCGTCGCTGCTTTTCTGATAACGCGGACGGCGATGCTGTGTGCTACTTCGTCGCGTATGCTGTCCAGTGTGCGATGGGACGTGCTGTCAGCGGCGGACAAACGATTGGACGTGGGCTTTCGGTTGGCAGGGGCTTCGCTGTCCACGCTGGATGGTTCCGACGATGGCATGAGGATAATTCTATGCGTTCGGTACTAGCACTAGGGCGGAGTCGATGGCATGGGATATGACTACGTAACAGTGAGATCGCTGCTGACTCATCGTTGGTATTCGCAACGTCAGCCGACCTCATACCCAAGCATGGATTCCCCCACGACGACGAAGTAGATGATGTAGGGGTCTGCCTGGCCAGTTTGGTTGCCATCGGGGAGCTCGGTGGAGCATAAAAATCCACACCTGCGAGGCTGACCATGTCAGATTAATTCTACTAAATCGTGACCAAACACAGGAATAGCACTTAATAAATTAGTAATAACGACCACCAGCGTTCAAACTGACACTCGACAGGGACATAAACGAAAAAGTTGGCTGATTCGCTGGAGTGACAGGCTCTGGGCTTCCTGCACCGGTGATTTTGGCATGGTCGCGCTGCACTGCGACGGAAAATTAATCCCCCGTCACAGACGTTGGTGAAAGAGGAGCCATCGTCGCGTGCTGCAGCTGCTCCACCTCCACACCACATCACTCGTGTACGGCGTTGCATGCATTCCATGACGAAGTCCACTCGAAAAGGTCCGTTGAGGAGCGAGAGTGAACGATTACGGAACGACTGCGTTCCATAGGGCGTCGATCGTGAATACTAGACTTGGTGAGTGATGGGGTCGACGGACACATGTGAGATGACGATGGGTCTGGCTGAGATCCGTCTCATCAAGGCCTTTGGAAAAAGTAATAATCGTGACAGGTACGCGATTTTCGAGCACCATATGGCACAGCGTTTGCTTTCGTCAGCTGGGTTGCTGGTTGGTTGCGGATCCATCATCCCCCCTCGTACGGCTATCTCCTGTGTTCAAGTTGCCGAAGAAAAATACGCTTTTGCCTGCAATACGAAACGATCAGTTCATCTATCTTGTCCCTCCAATCTTATAATTGACCTGTCGGCTTTTGAACGTCTTCATGATCGTTGCCCCTCGTTCTATTGTATTCGTATCGTCTGCACACGTAAGACAAGAGCTATGTTGGTGAGCTTCAATGACAATAAAGCATCAATAATTCTAATTCATTGTGAACTTTGGCGGATTGGATCGTGCCTTGGTACCATCGTGATCAGACATATTCACCGGAATTGATGCTTAGGTCGGCGACGTATGTTTAGATCTCGTACTCACGCGCTCGATCGTAGAGGTTCATTCTGCTATGTGGAAATTTCTGGAGATACGGATATTGATCTGATTCTGCTGTCGTCCCAACGTCGTGGTGTCTTTCATCAGTCTTGAAGTACGCCACTACATTCAAGCTGTTCCTGTCGACATGTTCTCTACGTAATTATAATTATATCATGTTAACCGAACGGATGTATTTTACTGACCGTGGTGTCGCGCCGAATGACGAGCAAGACTGTAAAATGGCCCAGTCCGACCTGGACAGACCTAGGGCTGTGATAAACCCGAGGGTAACTAGTGAAGCACAAGCACCAATGACATACCGTCCGAGTCTGCGAGGAATTCGGTGGTAAGCGATGGTAGTAGCCGATGATGCCCAATCAATAGATCTGAGATCAATCGATGATCACTGGCGAGTTTAATAGTAGGTTATGGATAAAAGCACCGTCTGACAGCTTACAACATTTGGTACATAGTACACTGGCAGTAGCGCTGGCGGAGGAAATAAATTTGGTGATCGTCGGAGGCGCAAGCGCCAGCCACTCTTGCTGCCTCCCCATGATTTCAGTATTTTTGGTGGGATATCGAGTGTCGACAACTGTTCCCCCGCTGGGGCCAGGTCTCACTGGCGCATATATAGCATGGGCGAGTGGACCTATACAAAGCAAACCGTCCGACATGCAGTTTATGTAGTTGATGACACGACCAATTCTCATCTCATTACCACGGAGTTGAGCGGTTTGCTAAAACCTCCTCTTTGGAGATCGCTACGGCGACGGGCGATGGAACGGGGTAGGAATGCGTGGTTATGGTGTATACTGGCGACGACAAAGAGGAGAGGTAGACAGGGTAATAGGGATGAGGTTGTTATGATGCTGTGACTCATCGATGCCTCACTTGAGTGTGAATAAGAGACGTCGTTGGGATCGTCTCAGCCCTCCATTGCCACCGAGATCGAGTTTCGGATCCCACGCGCGTCGCATCATGGAGCAGCTGCATACGTTCTTTTCTCCACTTCTGAACTTGGACGAGGCCGGTAGTTGTACTGTATCATCTGCCTTTGGACAGAGCCATGTATCTTCCTCTCTTGGACGTAGGAGAGCCTTTCTCTCCCTTTGTCTGGCTCAGAGACGCCATGCAAGCCCTCGTCCTCTATCTCGCTGCATTCCTCACTTTTGTCTGCGGTGGTCTGCTGCCTCAAAGCACTACCCACGACCCCAGTGTGTGGGGTGCCAACCAAGGCCAATACTTGATCGGTGTCGGTATTGGCGATGTCACCGGGTATGTCTCTCCCTCGTCTACCACCGTACCGTTTTGTGTCTAATCCCTGTCTGACAGCCCAGTCGTGGAGACTAACATGATGGCACGTGTCATGTCGTCTGACCCTCGCCAACTTCTCATCGTTAATATTAGGGATATGCCTCACTCGCTCAGACAGACACGGGCCTGCACATGCGCCTCCGTTCTCGGGCATTCATCATCGCGGATCCTAGCGACCCATCCTCCCGCATTCTTCTCATCTCGTCTGACATATGCATGGGAGACACTGGTGTCCGCCGTGCAGTCCTCGACGCTCTTTCCAGTGATCCTCTGCTCGGCGGCTTGTACACCACCTCTAACACGGCTCTCGTAGGCACCCACTCCCATTCAGGTGTCGGTGGTTACCTTGAAGACCTCCTTCCCCAAATCACAAGTCTTGGCTATGTTAACCAGACAGCACAAGCGATCGTAGATGGAACCCTCAACGCCATCCGCAGAGCTCATGCTTCCCTTGCTACAGGATCCATCAGTGTTGGAAATATCACTCTGTTAGGTGCCAATCGTAACCGCAGCCCTAGTGCATACGTGGCTAATCTGGCGGAGGAAAGAGCGAGGTACCAGTACGATCAAGATAAAGAATTGTCCCTTCTTAGGTTGAACGATGCAAATGGAAGTGCCAGAGGACTGATCAGTTTCTTTCCTGTGCATGGAACCAGCTTGTACGAGGTAAGTTGCATTATTTCATCGAAACGTCATGGTCAAGGTATTCACTCTATGACCGGAGAACAATACTCTGGTCAGCGGCGACAACAAGGGGATGGCTGCATACTTGTACGAATGTGAGCTTCCCATACCCTTATATTGACTCGCAATCAAGTTCATCTGGTTCCTTCACATGTGACGATCCACCCGTCGTACGCGTTCCATTTCTGAAAATGTCGCTCAAAGCATATGCCGAGCCAAACTCTGTTCCCGGAAGTAACAGCTTCGTGGCCGGATTCGTTCAGTGTATGTCTTCCGTATACCTTATATTCCATCTTTCACATCTCCGTGATTGGCACGCGTGCTAACATCCGTCTCTTCCACACCAGCCAACGTTGGGGATACGACCCCGAATACGTGAGTTGTAAAAGCCACACTGGCATGGACACTATGTATTCATCAACATCCTGCAAACCATTAGCCTAGGTGCATACTGCGAATCACCTGGCCACTCTTATGATGGCGAACTCTGCGAATATGAGCACTCAACATGTGGTGGCTTTGCCGAGGATTGTCACGGTCGGTCCGTGTCTTTTCTACCCTTGCGCACATGCTGTATGCTCACTGGTCGTTTCACTCGACACAGTGGGCCGGGCTTCCGCACCTCGGACTTCGCTTCCAATCTCCTGATCGGCGTTGCTCAATTTGAAGCTGCACGTCAACTCATGGAGTTATCAGCACCGAAAGTTATCTTCACGAGTCCAGATACTACCATCGAAACTGCAAACACGACGTCTTTGACGAGCGTGAAGGGTTCCGTGAGGAGTGTGCACGTTTACATGGATATGTAAGCAGTCTGCTTCAGTTCAATTTCTGAGGTTCCTCCGGCCTATCTGGTTTTTAACTTGAGCGACACTAGTGATATAGTTACAGTATACGCAGAGGGCTTACGTATCGAATCATTTTTAGGGGTAATTATACGTTTACACTGCCTAACGGGGACCTTGCAAATACGTGCCCCGCAGCATTGGGTCCGTCCCGTCCCGTCCTGCCTACCTGTCCTTGCTAAATTCAACCTAATCCCACAGGGTATGGCTTTGCTGGTGGAACGACGTCAGTCTATACTTCCACTCGAGGAAGGATGCACTACTCATGACGATCTCTGTTGATCATCCCGATTATCTCTTGATCAAAGCGATGGCCCTGGGGCATTTGATTTCATTCAAGGTGACAACTCATCCACGTACCAGAACCCTTTTTGGCAGATCGTCAAGGGTAATTGTCTAGTCTCTTTCTTCGTAACTCGTCCTAAAATGTCGGCTGTCCAGGTGCTGTTACACCGTCTCCTTCACAAGAGCAGATTGAGTGTCAATATCCGAAGCCTGTTTTATTGAATACCGTGCGCTACATTTCATTATTCGTCTGGGTCACCAATTTACCCATGCGTATAGGGCTATGCAGACACACCATACCGATGGTCGCCACACACCGTCAATGTTCAAATGCTCCGCGTCGGCAATTTCGTTGTCCTTGTCATGCCCGGGGAACTAACGACCATGGCTGGCCGCCGAATGCGGTATGTGTCTGTGTTTCCAAGTAACCACCTCGATCTGATCCACGTTCTGTTCATCTTAAATACTTTTGCTATTGAATATTAGTGAGGCACTGCGTGCTCGACTCATTTCGTCTGGTATTCTCGACGACTCAGCTTATGTTGTCATCGCCGGTCCTGCCAACACATACGGTCATTACGTTACAACACGCGAAGAATATTCCGTTCAGCGATACGAAGGGGCGTCGACAATCTTCGGACCCGGTTCGTTAATTTTGTGATGAAGGACTCCATGACTAACTTCATCCGGGACGTCCAGCGACGCTAGAAGCTTACATAAATCGATACAGCGAGCTGATCCCTTTTCTTGCTGACAATGTCACGGGATCACCAACTTCGGATGCTCCTCCACCTGAGCAGACTTCGGTCGCAATCTCAATGCAGGTGTGTTCTATTCCACCAATTCGCACTCATAACCCCTTATCTTCTCACCTACCACTCGCTCGTGCGATATGCGTAGACGTCAGTCATCTTTGACAACTCTGGTTCCGACAATTTTGGGGATGTCTTGGTGGATGTAAATCATGCAACATATTCCGCAGGAGAGACAGTCAGCGTGCAGTTCGTAGGGGCAAATCCGAGGGTGAGCGTTCTTGCGTCGTGTCCGTAAGATTCAAGGCTCAGTCAGACATCATCTACATATTTGGCCACTACAGAACAACCTCCGCCTTGAAGGCACGTTCCTTACTGTCGATCGGTTCACGGACGGCACCTGGATGACGGTACGCACGGACTCGCATCCATCTACCGTATATCAGTGGAATAGGACGGACCTTCTGATGGGCACAAGCACTGTGAATGTCAGCTGGTATGTGTCTTATGTTACAATCTTGAGCTTTGTCAATCCTTCCTGGATTGACTTGGCCCGCATATATCATTCAACCTAACTATCACCTTGCCATTTTATAGGACGATCGAGGATGGTGTGCCTGGTGAGTAGATGGGTGTTTCAAGCGCACTCGAGATTTAATCGACTGTTTTCCACAGCTGGAACATATCGAATCATGTATTACGGCGACGCCAAACGACTGATAGGGTCGATCCTGTCGTTTGCAGGCACCTCCTCTTCTTTCACAGTAGGGTGACGCATCAAGAACACGGATGAGCTTATGAACGCTGTATGTTGCAATCGGACATCCGGATCGACGTGGACGTATGTTCGCGACTAGTTACTTTTCGAATAAAGCTGGTACTTGTAATAAGTATCTATGTAATCCGACTTTGGACTGGGACATGGCACTGGGTGACTTATCATGTATATATCAGCCTTATGCAATTCTCAATTGCGCCGGAATACGGTACCGTACAGGGGATGGGGATGGCGACGGCGATGAGCCGCCCACGCGGGCAGACTTCACTTCAGGGCAGATGCATCTCGTTATGCTATAGGCGACATCGTTGCGCTCGGCTTGAATCACCAAGCTGGTGGGCTATCGACCTGACGAGTCTGGAATGGCGGACGGGTATCGTCGATGGTCTCCGACGTTTCAGGCGGGCGACGCGCAGATTCGTTAATTTGACTCGTGTGCAGTTCAGGGCTTGGCGGATCGCGTTGTGCCACCGGAACAGTCTCAGAGAATGGTAGATACGTTTGTGGCTCGGGGGGCTCTGAAGTGTGACGTACGAGGGAGAAGGACACGGATTCGATTGCGCAGACCAAAAAAGGGCTATGTTGGAAGAGGAGGTGGCGTGGTTGGAGAATGTCGGTCGCTTGCTTGTGACGACCCATGTAGTTCAGGTAAGTCGTTCGTGTAGAAGTTTAAGCGCGACGGGAGCTTGAAGATCAAAACGTCACGATGCCTTGAAGATGCGGAAATAAATTTCAACAAGCGGAACCACGACTCGCAACGGAACTCCCCAAGTGCTGTTGTTTTGTGCCAACGATCTACACCTCTTCTTGGAGATCCGGCACTCTAGGGGGCGGCGCTGTGTCCCGCGTCGTATCCACACAGTCCGAGTGAAGTGGTCTCTCCCCGACATCATCTGGAGATAGTAGGCTTTGAGCCACTGACGGCTGGTTCGACGTTTCCTGCTTTGAGAGCTGTGGGTACAGAAACGAATGACCGTTCAGAGGGACATGACAAGAAGTCCGAACTTACAACAGCGTACGCTTGGGCAGCGATGATGATCACCGCTCCCACAGCCGACAAGAGGGAAGGCACCGTGCCGAACACGATGAGCTCGAGTACGACAGCAAAAAGTAATTGGCAATATGAACCCAAAGAGCCCCGCGTGGCCGTTTCGTAGCGTAATCCCATCGTCAATAGGACCTTGGAGCCAAGTCAGTTTTTTTTACGTTCCGTGGGTTCCTGCGCTCTACGATAAGAGTTCGGAGTCCATACCTGCCCCGCAATACCGAAGAATCCGATTATGGACACAAGCGTGATCCAAGTCCAGGTCATGGGAAAGACCATGGGTTCGTGGGCCATTGCCATCCTACGAGCACCCCATGTACATCAGAAGAGGTCGAGTTCCCGAGATTGGGACGAAGAAACTCACGCACTGGGTCCTACGAAGACGCACCAAAGTGAGAAAAATGTCATTAGATGCATTGGGTGAGCCCGTGCCCCAATCGCCCGCACAGTGACGTCTCAGAGACAAAGAAAATTAGCTCGAGAGGATTTCCACCATAACTAAGTCAACCCACATGTCCCAGTAGCACCACCTACACCTATCAGAGCACTCCTAAAATCATATAGAGTAATGGTTTAGGATTGACGGAGTGAAAGATCAGCGTATCGCTCACCCCACAGCGTGCAATCGTTGGAAGGGGGTGATATCACCATCATCATCACCCCCGAATGTGCCCCCAAACAAGAATGTGGGTCTAGCGATCAGGACGACACCGAGAAGACTACACACTAGAAGTGACTGAATTGATGTGCCGGACGGACGAACACTGCTATCTTACCGCCTGCTAGTGCTTCTTTCTTCGTATAAGTCTCTCCAAGAAGAAAATGACCTGCTATTGCAACAGTGAAGGGGTTGAGAAATGTAATGATAGTGGCGTCCGCGAGGGAGATATAATTGAGGGCATAATACACCCCGAAAAGTCCGAAGAACCTAGCATCGGCGATAGTCAGTCGTAGCACGTAAAATCGACGAAGATTTTGATATCCTCACCCAGCAATACCTCTGATGACAAGGAGTCCCCGGACACCCTTCGGCCCAAGAAAAGGGTGCTGGATCTTGTTTGCTAGCCTGTAAATTATGAGTCAGAGTCAGAGGCTATGGCGCTCCTCCTACATGTATACCATGCAACAACAAAGCGTGATCGCCTGCAAATTGATTGGTCAAGGTGACCGCACGGCCACCTGTGGTTGAAATGCCATGCTTACCATTCGAAGTGTAATCAGCTGCCGAGGATTATCAACGCAAGGTGAATACGTTCGCTGAGACACAAACCTCCAAGGCCGGTGTAGGCGGATCCAAATTTTCCAATAACTTGACCGAAAGGTTCATTGAAGCGAAAAGGAACTGGGAGCAGATCACCAGCAACAGACCAGCATTTTTGGCGATTAAATCGGTCGCCTGGGATTTTTGAGTCACCCACCAAGATGTCGGAGTGTGTGGTAGTACCGCTTCATCCTCTTCTTGGGGTAATGGAAGGTATCCGTTGTGGGCAGCCATTGAGGTCGGCTCACAGGAGGCTGACGTTCATAACCTGCTAGGAGACAAACCACCCGTGTGGGAACAAAAATAGGTCCGAAACGATCTCGGAATTGCACGGTGGTTTGAGTCAACTGTATAATTCACCAGGTAGTCTGTGAAGTTTGAATGCCCAGGCTTTCATATGAGTCAGTCCAAGCCCAACAAGTTGGACCAAGTTTCAAGTTATTCTTTCACCGATCAATTGAAGCAGACGACTGTAGTATCATTGGTGAGAATGCCGTCGATGAATACCGGTGCGCAGCAACAAGGAGTGTCACACAACATTTGTGTCGAATGCTAACCATTCAGTCAGACCCAACAATGGTACTTGACACTGGTCGTTCTGCTGGGGTGACAGCGGTTGTGCATCCTGACGGAATGCATCTTTTGGGTGGCGGTAGTGGTGGAATTCAACGATGGCAACTTCGAGATGGTCAAGTGGTCGGAAGACGAATAGAAATCAAGGTGCACGCCATTTCTGTGTCGGACAAATGGATAGTATGTGGGGCTGAGAGGGGGGCAAGCGTGTGGGACGGAGAGCTGCACGAAAAAATCATCGACGTGGAGGACAGATACGAAGTGGCTGCGGTCGACGTTTCCCCGGACTCGACCAGGTTCGCCATCGGGCCTGCATACAATGACAACGAAGCGAGCGTCTGGAGCATAGCGAGCGGGAAGCGACTCGTTGGTGCGCTTGGGCGGGACAATTACTATATCAATGGAATCAAGTTCTCCCCCAACGGCGAGCAAATCGTCACTGCTAGCTCTATCCGTGGTTCGATCCGCATCTTTGACAGTCGCAATGGTGACCAGCTGGTGATCATTAAGACCAAGACAGCCGCAAGATGGCCGAGCACGTCAATTGCCTGGTCGAACGACGGTCAACGTATTTTTACTGCCTCCGATGACAAGCAAATCAGGTGTTTTGACGCATCTACCGGGACCCAAATCGCTGAATCGTCCGTGCTCGGTGCAGGCGATGTCAAGTCCATCACACTGGCAACTAACAACAAATTCATTGCTACCTTTGCAGGTCATTCAGTCTTGTTCCTAGACCCATTGACACTCTCGCATTGAGCCTGCCATCGAAGACAGCGAAGGGATCCGGTCGATCGCCGTCTCTGCAGATAGTAGCTATCTTGCGACCGGACGAAAGGACGGGAAAATCACTGTGCGTAGCCTCGGCGACATTCTCCCGGACTTGTGTAGTCCTTTTAATGTAAGCATTGCTCATTCATGATATTGGATAAACTACATCTGTCTCCGTCTCCTATGTTGACATGCAATGTTTAGATATCTACCCGCGTGCAGCAGCAACCAAACGAGCAACCTGCAATATCAGGTATCCAAGATAGCGAACTACCCGGCCCCAACCTAGTAGACCCATTCCCTCATCAAAACGGACTGCGCTAACTTCTTTGTGTATGTACCCCAGGAAGAACTTGCCAATTCGAGTCCTCTCGAGTCCGGGGACCATCATGATATCAAAACGACAATGGTGATCTCCTTGAGGTATCCTCCCCTTTCTTCTCTCGAGGCAACTTCTCACGACGAAGTAGACCGAGGTGCCATCGTGCGCGCAGGCTCAATTCAACGATGAGGAGGTTGGTTTTCACTACGTTATCCCCTGTTCCATGTTGACGTTCCTGCAGCCGCCGTCTCCAGCATTCTCAGCTGATCCCCACGTAGACGAGGTACCACCGCTTGTCGCGACCTCTGCCATGATCTCCCCTCCAGCAGCATGTCCAGAGGAAAATGTTGATGCTCCCAAGCCATCTCATCGCATTTCAAGGGTTGAACGGTGGCTACAGACGAGTCAAGAACATGAAGAGGAGTAACAACACCGCTTCGCATCAGCCCGGCCACCATTCCGGGGGGTTATCTCGGCCTACCGAACACCAATTGCCTTCCCAGTCACCAGCTACAGTGGATACCACAGATGAGGGTCCATCAAGGATGGCTGCGACTAAACGTAAGCCGGTGAGTGCTCTCTCTTGGCCGACGACGGGATGCGGTGTGTTCAACATATCATCTTAGCGAGCGCACGCAACATCGCCCCGGCCCAGAAAGCAAAAGG
>JBBPLY010000255.1:0-16839 GCA_038090035.1 Xerocomus nothofagi | reverse complement strand
CCGTTGCAACGATTCTGATCTCTCTCAGCACAACACTCCAGATGATCTCGTGCGTGTGTTCGTCCAGGCATATACGTCCGTCTCATACTTCTTCCTAGTGGATCGTGATAGACGCCAAGGTCTACAACGTCTCTCGTTTCAAAGACCTTCATCCGGGAGGTCTTGCGGTCTTACTCGATGAGGAAGTCGGTCCGTATTACCCGAATTCGACCTCTGTCGTTCCCATCTCATACCCTCCCCAGCTGGCCAAGATGCCACAGAGGCATTCTACGGGCTTCACCGTCATGAAGTTCTGGAACGCCCCCAGTATAAACGTCTTCAGATCGGTACGTTACAAGGCGAGAAGAGCGTCATTTACGACCGCGTAGTCGGAGAAATCAGCCACGTTCCATATGCCGAGCCTACCTGGTTGACTCCCGGTTATTTCAGCCCATACTATTCCGACGTAGGGAATGTCACCACTTCGTTTTCTCAGAAAGTGACAATCACTTGCAGAATCACCGCGATCTTCAAAAGGCAGTCAGACGGTTCGTGGATGAAGTGCTGTACGATGACGCTCAGGTAGCCAATGATGCTACTTTTCGCATCCCCGGCTGATTCTTGATATATAGGCTCGTGAGGAAGATGGTAAACGGCCGAGTCAGCTTGTTTTCGACAAGATGGGGTAAGTAACGCTCGTCCGTTGCCCTGAATGTCAGTCGACGGGCACATCGAAATAGCGAGTTGAATATGCATGCTATGCGTATGGGACCCGGGAAACATTTAAAGGGCCGAACACTCATGGGCGGTGTCGTCAAACCAGAACAAGTCAGTGTCTGACTCGTCTTGTTTTTGACATTGACCAAACTCCTTCCACGTCTTAGTTTGACTATTTTCATGAGGTGTGCATCTTCATAAATCGATCCTGGTCTCCCTTTGATACCCTCTTCCGTAAAGCTTGTCATCACCCAAGAACTCGTTCGATGTAGCGCACGAGGATATGGTGACGGTAAGTCTTCCTTGTTTACGTTCTATGCCCATCACTGCATCTTTTTTTCAGGCCTCCTCGGAGGCAAGGTCATAGGTCTCCCTCCAGTGCTGAACTTTGGTTCCGAAGAACTTAAAGAAAAGGTCGTACCTGACGTCTTGGCTGGCAAAAAATTCATCTGTCTTGCTATCTCGGAACCAATGGCCGGAAGTGACGTCATGGGTCTCCAGACCACTGCGAAACTAAGTGAGGACGGAAAGGAGTGGATAATTAATGGCGCAAAGAAGTGGATTACGAATGCAACGTAAGTGACGTTTGTTGAGACATTTCAGTTTGTGCTTACTGCATTTCGATGTTAGATTCGCAGACTAGTACGCTTTTGGGCTATCGTTCCTAACTACCCTGATCTCACTCCTTGACATAGCTTCACAGTCGGCTGCAAGACAGATGTGAGTCCTAGCAAAGTTTTACTATCGAATCTGACATATTTTGGACAGGATGGGCTCACAGTCATCCTGGTTGAGCGCGGTCCTGGCATCGAGACGCGGCAAATTAAGACGAGTTACTCCACCTCTGCAGGAACTGCTTATATTACTTTCGACAATGTGCATGTACCTGTCGGTAACACACTAGGCGAAGTTGGCGGTGGAATTTTCGTTATCCTCAGGTACGTTCCTGCCGCGTTTTGCTTGTAGATTGAACGTCGACGATAAACATTTTTGAAACAGTAACTTCAACCACGAACGATGGGTCATGTGCTGTAGCTCAGCAAGAAGTCAACGGTCCGTCATCGAGGAATGCTTGAAATGGGCTTCTCAGCGTAAAGCGTTTGGGAAGCCACTCATCTCCCAGCCTGTCATTCGTTCCAAGATCGCTAGCATGATCGCTCGCTCGGAGAGCGTTCAGAGCTGGTTAGAAAACATTACATACCAGATGACGCAAATGGTTAGCCACTTTTCGATCCTTGCACACAGGGTGTAACTCACGGGCAGTGCTACAGACATACAAGCAGCAAGCACAAAAACTAGCAGGGTGAGGAAATACTGTTCTTCTGACAAGGGCCATGACTCATCTGCGCAACAAGGCCGATCGGTTTCCTGAAGAGTTATAGTACACAATGTGCCCAGGACACTGCACGAGACGCCGTGCAGATATTTGGTGGTCGTGGTATCACCAAGACTGGCATGGGCAAATTCATCGAACACGTAAGTAGTACTCCCATTCACGTTTCGCAATCAAGGTAACCTCATGTCCTTGCGCAGCACTACCGAACAGTCACGTTTGATTCGCTCCTGGGCGGAGGTGTGTAGCAATGCATATATACTGTCGGTATTCATAACTAACTCGAGCATCTGATCTTGCAGCTGAAGACGTCTTGGCGGATTTGGGTGTAAGACAAGCAACGCGAGCGATGCCAAAGAATGCGCGGTTGTGAAGGCACTCCAGGTTGGATCTAGAGATAGAAGGATCCGTAGGCGCTATTTATCCAGAACGCATCTCTGTTGTAATCGCATATTTATTGAATGTTTGGGCGCCCTGATTAATTACAGCTCGGGTTTCATATTTAACATATGCCACACATTTCCCTTCAATCGCCCACTTTATCCCGGCTCATCTGGTACCTGGGTGAGCGTTATGCCCATTATAACGACGACGAGCATTCTGTGCGTAAAGGCAACTATCCACTGAAGAGCTATCGAGTCGACGCGGACCGGCGACGGCACAACCGAACATTCACATTCCCTTTCAAAATTAACGCAACCTCCACCCACAGTAGAGCAGTGGCGGGCAGCTACTGCACCTAGTCGAAAATACGACCCGCTTAACGAAAAACCGAAGGCGACGCCACTCCCAGGCAGGCTATCCGAGTCGCTCTCCTGCTCGCGACCGTTGACGACGCGTACTTGGTGCGCCGGCGTGCGCGTGAAGTTTCAAGCCGGCCCGGGAAGATCCTTGCCATGCCAACGCGCTCGTTGACGCCGCCCACGTTTCCGAACTACATTACCGACAAGCGCTGTGTGCTGAGTGGCAACTTGAAGTAGGAACTTGAAGTCGTACAGTCGGAGTCGGAAGTCCCCCTTTGGACGGACGTCGACCGCGTATGGCCCGGGAGAGCGGCCTGACGCCGTGGGTGACTCGGATGCGGAACGATTTCATACATACAGTGACGTACGGTATACATATCATCGCCGGCGTGATCACTGACGTGGACACGACGTTCTTGAACGGCTTGATTCAAAGGAAGCCGCGTTCGGCTCGGCGTATCCGACGCCGGGGTTGCTTTAGCTTTGGGATATAGTACTTTTCCATCTTTTTGTTGTTGTTGTTGTTGTTAAAATCATGGATTCCGAGCAACTCGTTCTTTGCGAAAAGGAGATCGATCGACCAAGGCGAGGTAGTAGGTAGAAGAGAGAAGAAGAGACTTCATGGGCTCGTTACTCGTACATACAGGATCTAAGTGGGGGACGACAATCATCAGGCGAGAAAAACAAAAACAAAAAAAGTTAGGCGTCAGAAGGGGGGGGGGGTCATATATACTTGTTTTAAGATGGGTGGATTAGTACGAGCAAGGTATCGACCGACCGTGCGTTATCCAAGAAACGCGCCGACTGATCAAGACGAAAGACACAAGAACGCGAAACGGTGGTAGTAGCAGCGACAGCAGGGACACAAGGTTACACAACATGGGCGACGGAGGATTGGTGGTAGACGTGACAGCAATACGTATGAACGGCGGGTTATTTATACATCACGGGGGAGAGAAGAACATGGTTGGGATATGCAATGCGGAGGTAGTGAGGATGTTTCAATAGGACGCGCCGAATGGCTGTGGCTCGTACAATGTATAATCGTTCGTATTCAGCGCTGAGCTGCTGACCGTGGGTAGTTGATTGATCCAGTTGAAACCTGAATCAGAGATACGTCAGCTCATAGCCACATGAAACGATACGCAGTCGAGAGGAAAGGCTTACCTGGCATAGTGGTATCCTGCCAGATAGGATCCGACAAGAACTGCATCGAATCCAAAAGTTCCTGATCCACGGGCATAGCACCCGAGAAAAAGTCGTTTGTTTGGAGCCCAAGACCAAGGTCAGTCGTGGATGGCGAGTGTCCACGTGAGCTACCGTCGAAGGATGTGAATTGTTGTGCCGGGGAGGAGGATGAGGATAAAGTCATCGACGATGAGAATTCGGAGCCCAATCCGTAGGTGTGCAGTGGTGAGGAGGTCGGCGATCTCGATTCTTTCCCCTTGCCCGAGGGAACTTTTGACCGTGATCCGGCACGCCGCAAGTTCATGCTCTTGGAGTTTGGGGAGAGCGTGTCTGGGCTGACATTTTGGGTCGCAAGTAGTCCGGCGAGGAAACGCGAGAACAGCTTCGGACCATGTTTGTCATCGACAAAAACCTCTGGGGCCCCAAGCAAGTCAACGGCTTCTTGGACGAGGGTACGGATCTCTTGCCGCCGTTCGTACGTAAAGTGTTGCGAATACTTGGGTTGGAGGAGCTGCGAAACCGCATGGTGTGTTCGTGGAACGCTTTGGTAACAAAGGGATCATGGCTTACCTTGACGAGGAAAGCACCAGCGAACGTGACGAATACGAACTGGGCATCCGGCGCATGTCGAAGTAGGATTTCTAAAAAACAGCGTGTAAGTATCCACGTCACATCAAGCTTGGACGAGCACCCACTCCTCTCCGACGTGGGGAATAGTCTGCGAACGAAAGCATTCACGATATCAGAGGCAGCATCTAGGCACTGGTAGGAAACTATCAACTCAGGCAACGTTAAAAGGATGGCATATACTTACGCGCATAATGAAGGCATTCTCGCCCAACTGGCCTTCTTTCGCATGCTTCAAACCCGTTGACAAGGCGACCAAACGGGCGTATGCATAGGCCATTCTGAGCAGCTCCGAACGGAATGCCCACATCTCCGTCTTCTCTTCCTCGAATTCATCCAAACGTCTGAACCAATGCTCACTGAGTAGCCTCAACGCATCGTCAGTATCGCTCGCAAATTGAGCAACGTCCAGGGTCTACATGCATTCAGGAACGACGTGCCGAATCTGGCAAGAAAAGGGACCTCACCTTGTCGAGCCCAATTGGGTGACTGGGGTCACCATAGGTCTTGGTCATGAAATTAGAAATCAGCCTCAACTCCGCGTTGTACCCACAAAGATGGATATCAAAGCCCTTCATGTTGTAAGGTGATGATTTCCACCAATCCTCTGAATGCACGGCAAAGTAATCCGTGTTTGGGATGATCGGACGCTTGCCGTACTGAGTCCCAGTCGAGCGATCGAGGTTGAAACAGTTCATCCAGATTCGTTGACGGCTCAAGAGTATGCGAGCATTCTGTTCATTAAGAGGTTTCGTGGTGATTGGGCGGTTCAAATTAATGTCTTGGGCGACCCTAGACTTGACTCAGGAACCGGGTACATTAGCTGGAGATAAGCTACGTACCTTATGGCTACGCCAAGATAAATCCAGCTTCTTTCTTCGTCCCACCGCTTCGCTGGAATTGGGTAGAGTTGCATGAGCAGATAAGCCGCAGACATCTCTTCATTCTTGGTCCCAGATATGAGTGCAGTGCCAGCAGCAAGCTGACCGTACTGCATCAACTGCTGGTAAAGGTGTGGTCGAGACTCGTAGAATCTGGAAGTGATGCCGCATACTTGATGGGCGTAAGCTTCGGAATAGCGGTGAAACGGTAATGAATTCTTACTAATTGTGAACAAGAACGGACTCCGCATAGCCACATATTGAGGGGTGTGGAGGGCGGGGTCTAATAGGTTGGCCGAAGAATTCATCTTCTCGAAGTAGCTAACGGAACGTCAACACGGATGCTACCCAGAGTGGATGCGAGCTTACAGGGAGAACAGCTTGTCCACTTCCTTGACCGAGACAATACCGCGAGCCAAGATATGAGGCAATTGAACTCCAGTGTTGGATGGATTCATACGTTTAGGATCGGGACCCGGACCTAACGAAATTAGGTACAAGTCAGTATGCCAGACGAAGATGTACCCAACCAACACATACTAGGCCTAAAGAAGTCGGCGCTTGCAACACCCAAAGCCTCTGAGGACTCTGGTTCGATGCTCTTCTCTCTTGCATTTTTCCTGATGGAGAGGACGGCCATCAGGCCAAATGGAGCATCTTCCCCTGGGAGCATCTGGAGTTTTGTCGTTTGTGCCGCTTGCCGCTTGGTTATAGAATTCGTAGGTGAGCCTACGTCTCTGCTCGTGTCATCTTCGGCAGTAGCATAGCCAGACTCGTCATCCGAGTAGTCTTCCGCCGCGGTGCCCTCGTCACTAATGTAGGGGTCGTCCGCATCTGTTGGATCTCCTGCGGGGATCAAGCCACCGAATTCCCGGATGGATACGCGTGCCTTTGAAATCCAATCCTGCATTTCCGCATTCGGTACGACCGACTCGGAGTTTGATTCCATGGATGAATGTATGCTTGACCCAGGGGAAAGCGGGGATTGGGCTGCAACGGGATTGTTCGACTCCTCGACTCTGGCCATGAGTTCTTGGATTTGCTTGGCTTGTTCGCGAATTTGGTTGAGCAGGTGCTCGCGTTTTCTAATGGAAACGTGCGTTAGTCGCATGGCACGAGAAGGGAGGAAGTAAACGTACGGTGGTGCGCGACGGGGCTTGCGACCAGGAATGACACATTCTTGACCCGCGCTAGTACAGCGCTTGCAGGTATCGCGGTCGTCTCTGAATTCACAGCGGACCTAGGACACAGACGTGAGACGCTGGTATGATTGCGACGTGCGATTTACCTTTAGACTTTTGCACCGAGCGCAGGCTCCCATGCTGCAGTGTAAGATCGTGAGCCGAAACACCGGATAATCTAGGCTGGATCCACTGACGGTTTTGTTGGTCTAGTAGCTTCCTGCTCCTGAGAGTCGGGCTGCTCGCCTTGGCTGTCGTCATGGTCGTCGCTCGGTTTGTGTCTCTTTGTGTTTTGATGGGAATCTGGCTGCGCACGCACGGGTGATGCGTTGAAATATTGAGATTGAAACTCGGACTGGCGAGGGGGAAGTGGAAGTGGGGTAGCGAATTGCATGGGGCCAGTAGGGAGATAGGAACGTGACGTCGGATGGCTGGTCACGAGGTGGTTGGGGTTAGAAGAGCCCTCGGACATATGATTGGGCTCGAGAGTTGGGGCGAATTGGTTGGGTTGATAACTCGCTTGGTTGGGATCCAAGCTCGGTTGGTTGTAGACGGGGGAGATGCGAGCGGAGTGGGAGGAGGTGGAGGACGTGTCTAGGTGGAGATTGACGTCGGGGGTGAACGACGACGTTCGCATCGGCTGCTGGCTGTCGAATCCGGAGGACGTCGCGAAAGGAGGTGCCGATGGATACGAGCCATATGACGAAGGGGAAATTTGACGCTGGGAAGGGAATCGTTTGGCGCTGGACGTGGCCTCGAGGGAATATGGAATTTCTTCGAGCTGGAGGGGCTGTTTGAAGGCGTACTGTGGTTGATCCCACATGTTCTGGCCACCCATATGCTGGGCTCGGGTAGACATTTGTACTATGAGCAGACCGGGAGTAATTCGCGGGAACGGAGCGTTGACGAATCGAGCGAGACGACCGACTTTTTATGTACTCACTGTGCGATGAAAAGACATTGTCCACGGCCCGGCTGCTGGAGCTATCCGCGACGGCAATCTCCCCGCTAGACCCCCCAGTGGCTGTGCGCTTCCTCTTTCGTCTCCTCCTCTCAGGCTGTCCTTCCTTTCTCCTGCACGGCGTTGGTACGCGCGACGTGTGTATCGTACAGCTCTGCTTTCGGGACCGACGGTTTCGTCTGCATGTTGCTCGCAGGGACCATCTTGCCACGTCTCTCCACGACACCGGCGACTTAGCAACGCGCCTATCGTTTGACAGGCACCAGGTGCCGGATCATCTCTTCCATACACTGGCAGCGCCAGGGTAATTCTTTTAATGCCTGCACGCTCATAGTCGACACCAACGATCCTCGCTTTATTCTCATAACTCGTGGGTCAAAAACAATCCACCCTCAACCTCTAGTGCCCATCTCCACACATTGAAATCTATCCATGGACGATTCACAACACCATCGACTCTTTGGACAACCGCATGCAAAGCGATCAGACAGAACAGCTGACGAAAGCTGTGGATCGATCTACCGCCGGACCGGTCTTCATTCCATGCAGAATGGCGTCGAGGAAGCGTCGCCACCCTCGGTTTGGACGGCCACGCCCCAGCCCCACTGATTCGGATATATAACACACATGGTACTTATCTCCGATGTGCAAGCACGTCGTGGCTCCCTTCACGGAGAGAACTGTCATGTTCTGAAATTGGACATAGACCACATGTTACTGCCGGCCTTCATCCTAGTGAGCGATAGGAGAAAATCCCGAGCGTACTCATCGCATCAGATTTGCTTCTACGTCTTCTGTTGCATTCCGAATAACAGGCCATACGGACTCGTGTAGACGTGATATCTATGCGGAGATACACCATCACACACGCTCTCTACTCGCTCCTTTACCTTTACGTTGCGCTACCAAAGATCTGATATCGCCTACAAATACTAGGTCCAATTTCGTCGTATTGGGCTTTCGTGTGGCATGACGTATAGAACTCGGGCTGTGTATTCGTAAGATGGGTTCAAATACGGAGAGGTGAATCTTACCAGTGACGCCAATAACGAGCCTCCGAACCAGACGGCATAGCTAAGCAAGAGTAAGACCGGTGAGCCTCCCGATTCCATAACAAGTGGCAGTAAAATCTACCGTTGGCGCTTGTGCGAAATGACTTCGACCTCAACCCCGGAGGACTGGAATGGAACGTGTCGGCTTACTCTCGGCAAATTACCACAAAAACCTAACCTTCTGGGTACTGCCACTAGAAATGACGCTAGCTTCCAGCCGGCGATCAACCAATTGTTTGAGGTCCCGTTTGAGTCGTTGGCCAAAGTGCTGGAACATAGTGGAGCCTCCTGACAACACGATGTTCTGTCTGCGGTTTCAGAGTATGATCTCGAGAAATGGATGCCGTGTACCTTGTACAATCCGCGGCGAACATCAATGGGCGACGCTTGAATCACGTCGTCAACGATATCGGGCAATGGCGTCAAAAAGTCGGACGAGTAGATTTCGGGATTGAAAAAAATCTCCGGGGCGAGGAAACGCTCATATCCGACATCGATTGAATATTTCTGCACAGAGGGTCGATCAGCCGAGGGTGGCACGTTCAACACGAACTTACCTTTCCGGTGACGCTGTGTTCGCCGTCGTACCTTTCAAAGTACTTGTATGGCTCGGCATCATATTTTCTGAACTCTTTGACGATGTCTTGACAAACGTAACTGTAATCTTCCTTCACCTTCGAGGCAAGTCTTAACTGATCTTCCGGGGGTACTGCGCTCGTTTCACCGCGTTCTCGCAGAAGATTGAGCACGAACTGCGTGATATCGCGACCAGCGATAGGAATATGTTTTATAGCACTTCCGATCACATAGCCTTCAGCACAAGGAATCACATGGGTGACACCATCGCCAGAGTCAATGACCGTGCCAGTTAATGTTCTGTCTGTGACTCTGTTGGAAGACCACGATGCAGCAAGCGCTAGCACTGCCTGTACAGCAATGTAGAGACCTTTGATGTTGAATGATTCGAAAAAGATTTCGGCTGTTTGTTCTCTGTTCTCTGGAGGATTGAGAGGTGGCTCTGTCTGATGGTGCTAGATCAATAACCACGGCTCGATTTCGATTGAAGATGACCGACCAAAAGGAAGTAATGATCCTCAGGTTCCGCGCGCAGGTACTTGAAGATCGTTTGCTCCCAGTAACGTTCCATATGATCCCAATTGTCAATCATGCCATGTCGGATAGGGTAGTGTACGCCGTAACCGGGTGTCTTTGCGTTGGCTAGTGCTTCGTCTCCGATGAAGAAATCAAGGTCTTCGACACCTCGTTTGGATGCAAGATTGCCGGGCTTTGTTGGGATCGGAGGTCCTCCACGCGTTGGTTGAGAAGCGGGACCACGTGTGGCTATCGCGGTCGGAAACACACTGCGTTGGGGGTCAGTTGGGTCAAACCGTAATAGTCGAAACGCGAGACTCGCAATGAGGGATCGGAGTTGCCCGCAAAACTAGAAGGTGCGTCAACATCGGTGCAGAGTTTCATGAGTTAGAGTGCATACCCTATCTTTGAGAAACCAGTACCATTATCGCAGATGATGGGCGCGAGCAGCGACATCGTTGGCTATCCAATCTCTGGAAACGGAGCTGCTGCGAATGATTCTGTTTGGTCGAGTGTAGTAAAGGCTTCGGATCCTAACACAAACAAACAATGGACCACGCACTCGTCCGCCGTCCGAACTTATGCTGCTAAAAGTGCGGCCTCGAAATCAACAATTACCGACCGGCAGCGCACAATCGTACTTCTTATCCGATAACCGTGAATTTTCAAATGTGAAGATATATTAATCGATCCCCTGTATCTAGCTAGGGGCATGTCGCCTAGGATCATGATAAATTCTCCTATAGGTCGTCCACAACAGGAAAGCCAGTCCAAGCTGTAACTATCCGCCGCTATTTAAATCTATGTTTGTGCGGTACACTGCATCTCACCGTTCAACCTTGCCTCTCACCAGCGTCATAATGACCCCTATCAACATACTCTTGACTGGTTCGACTGGTGCGTTTATCGACAGCACTGACATTGGTAAACAATAATCACGCCATTATCGTAGGATACATCGGTGGTTCAGTCCTTTCAGCTCTGCTCTGCCATCCGAGATTGGACGAATTCAACATCACCGTTCTCGTCCGGTCCGAAGCGAAAGCGTCTCGCTTCAAGGCAATCCGTGTTACGCCGGTGGTAGGCTCGCATGCCGACTCTACCCTGCTTAAGAGTCTTGCGTCCCAAGCCGACGTTGTGATTGCATGCGTACGCACCATTCGTTTTGCGTCGTCGATCACCACTCAACTTAGACATCGTAGGCGGATGCGGATAACTTGGGTGCTGCCAATGCTATACTCGGCGGAATGAAGCAACGCCATCGTGAAACTGGGACTACCCCTATATTGATTCACACCGTCAGCTGTTTTGTTTCTATACTTGTTTCATCCGTTAATTTATTGAACTTGTAGTCGGGTATAGGTGCGCGCCACGCACGTTGACCTTTGACCGTTTAAGAATAGGACTGGCCCAGGCGTGCTCGTTGACGACGCTCGAGGCAACCATGTTTCTGACAAGATATATTCGGATTTCAATATCCATCGACTCGAGTCTTTGCCGCGCACTCAACCCCACAGAGAGGTCGACATTGCAGTCGTGGAGGCCAGTGAAGAAGGTACGATCCGAACATTTTCGATACTGGGATCAAGTTTATGTTTTTTCAGGCTATGTCAAGACATGCATCATTCTCCCTGGTCTGGTCTATGGTATCGCTCGGACTCGACTCGTTTCTCTCGGAATCCAGAACCCGCGTTCTCAACAGATTCCGGCTATTATAAGTGCTGGTATCGATCGGCTCCAGGCTGGCGTGATCGGAAAAGGCGTGAACGTCTGGTCACACGTAAATATCGAGGATCTGGTGTGTTTGTATATGCATGTCTTCGATGCTGCCATCAGCTCTTGTCGTCTCTACGTTGGCCGCATCGGCATGTACTTCGCGGAGAACGGAGAATGTGAGGTTGGAGAAATCTTCCAGGCCGTGGCGAAAGAGCTCAGCGCTCGAGGATGCGGCGGGAGCTGTCCGACGATTTTCACGCAAGCAGAGATGGAGAAGTACGCTTTCGTAAGTCGTTGAACGTTTGATATGATCAACTCGAGACTGAAATGGCGTTTCAGATCCGAATGACGGGTGCTAATGCCCGCGCAAGGGGAGAACGCGCGAGGTCAATTGGATGGAAGCCGGTGTACGGAACACGGTCCATGTTAGAGAGCATTCGCAACGAGGTGACAGTATCGATGGGCACAAAGGAAGGACTTCTTTAGCAGATCAGTGGATTTAGCAGGCGGATACCATTGTTATCTCTTGACGTTGGTAACTGCCGGCAGTAACCGAGTACATTTCGACTCTTCCGATGTTCATTAAAAAATTGACATGTCCAGCATCGCCGCTCTGAGACCACATCGTTTGTTTGCTCTCTCCCGGTACTTATGTTCGGGCAGTAACCAAGCCTACCTTTCGCTCTCTTTCTCCACGCTCCTTCACTGTGATCGGGCATTCCTTCAGTCATGGCACCTCCTCAAGGGAATACTTACATATACGTCGCAGGCTTTGCAGCTGGCTTTGTTGGTCTTGTCGTACTAATATGTCTGCTATGTTTCCTCCGACGATCCAAAGACAGGAAGAGGATCAACCTCTCTGCAAGGGATATGGTACAACTTGCCGCAAACCCTTCTTCGTCGAGGTAAAAAGTCAATCATATCCCAGTTTCGTTGTGTTCTAATCTGTTCCTCAAGTATGCCACCACCCCCATTTAGCCGGCATGGGCTCACGGCATCGATCATTATGCCTCAGAAATCCATCACTCGCCAGCCGGCTAAAAGCTCGTTCAACGCGACAGTCACCTCGTCTCAGCATGAACCCTCTCCTGCGTCTTCCACACCATCCCCTCATCGTCCACCGTCGAGCCCTTCACCTTCCCCACATTGTCTACGGAACCCCTCGATTCTTAACCCAGCAAGTCCCCGACACAGCAGAACCTCTTCTGGCTTCTCTTCCTACGTTGAATACCCCTCCCCTCCGGGATTGAATTCCCGCCCGTCCTCCACCGCCTCCACGTCTTCTTCACAGGCTAAACATGTGTGGCAACTCTTCGAATCCAGCCTTCCCGACGAGCTCGCTCTCACGCGATACGGCGAGCGCCTTACAGTGCTCCGATCTTTTGATGATGGATGGTGTCTCGTTGCTCGAGATACGTCACGCTCTTCCCGTCTTTCTGTTCGGATGGCGAGCAGTGGTCATAACGTCGACATCGGGCTCGTACCCGCATGGGTATTCGTCAAGCCACTCAAAGGCATCGCTGTCACGCGGCCTTTCCGTAACACGAGCATCAACGCCCTCCACCTTGGTCAAAATCCCACCTATGGAAGAGATGCCATCTATTCTTGGTCCAATTTCGGATGACGTGTATTTTAGCGTGTCTTTTTCTTGTTTACCATCATATCATACCGCTGGCTGGGCAGAGCCCAGTCGCGTTTCTCTGTTTTCCGTTGGAAATATTGTTTCGTTATTTCTTTTTATTTTTTACCTTATCTGCTTGGAAACACTTGCGCGTGCGCTGTTAGGCAGGTAGTACTGTTATCTGGATCATGTCGCTGTAGCCTTTTGCTTGACATGCTTCGTTCGTCGTGTCGGAATTAAGGTGTCTGTCACGGTAACCAGGCAGTTCAACCGTTCACGAGCCCCCCGTGGAGTGCGCGATGCGTATCCCAGCTTCATATGTTTGGGTACAGTCAGACTTGGTCAATATCGTGCAGTGTCAGTCTTGTCCAAAAAAAAAGAACTGTCAACTGTAGTTTGCTTGAAATGATGCAGGTGACGATCGGTCGAGGGCTTAAAATGAATAAAAGGACAGGGGCCTGCGTTGGTCCAAAGGGAACTTGACTGAGTCGCCGACGCCGGGCGGAGTCAATAGTAGTTCACGACATGTTTGAAACCGCCGTTGAGTCGTAAAACGTACCTGAACGATGCACGAGGGCATGTATGTTGATATTCCAGCGTGATTTAGACCAACAAACAAACTCTTGACAAGTACCGTTGGTTTGAACGACATGTCAAAACCTGTCGGATCGCAAACGGAATCCAGAGCGATTAGTACTTGTACCGATTCAACTTGAACACATGCAGCGGGAGTATGTTACATGACATTAATGGTCACAAACCTGGTCCCGAACACATGCAGCGGTCACCGGCGGCGTTCGAACTCCGAGGACCTTCGCGACGGCGCGACGCTTCGCAAACCGTTTCTTGTGCCTTCCTTGGCTACCTTTACAGAAACGCAAGTTGCTGGCTTAGTTACGGTTATGGTTCATATCGCATCGACTCATAGACCTACGGAAGGCAGTAATATAATATACGGATCTGACGGAGATCGATACAGAATGAAATAGATCGCAATGAACGTCGGCAAACGTAAGGCCGCCGCATCAGCATCTTTCGTATTTTCGAAAGTTTTTCGTCGTCGGTGGTAGTAGCCGCGGCACGGTTTGTGGCCACGTTCTGTTTCAGGAGTCGAATCTACTTTGCGTTTATCTTTGTCGTGTGACTTCTGGAAACTTTCAACGTCCTGGCGTAAGTGCACGCGTGGTCGTTCCATTTCGTAGAATTGAACAAAACGAAAGCGAGCGAGGATGAAAGTGATAGGAGCAAGAAAACGAAGACGAATCTAAGGAGGTTTCTTTGAGCCCATTCAGGCAATTATTTATCAATGTTCAAAATCTGACGGGCCTTGCAAGATCTATCCCATGACTCCATGAGGCAGGCCTCGATGTACATGCACTCGGTACCTGTACGGAACCTAACTTAGATAATTCGTATCAACCTAATAGGCCACAAACAAGCCGACCATGTACAAGAAACCTGGCAGGCACCACGGGTATGAAACTGCCGCTTGGTGGCGCCTTCGAAGCGCATGGGTATAACTTTTTCCGTCAATACTAGTAAACCATGAAAAAGATACGTTTGATATTCTTTGGTTGTGACCCGATCGACTTGCCCTTCATGCTGAACCACCTTCCCTTCTCGACGAGGACTTCCGTGCATGCAGGAGGATTATCAATGACTTCAGGGGATCACCGGTCGGTTCAAGTCGTCGGGCTTATCGGTAGACTATGAACTGAACGAGTGTTTTCTAGTGAAACCTTCCTTCAGGATTGCAAGTGTATCCATCAACGTGAGCCGTACGGAAACCCACGTTTCATAACACCCCGCCGTCGGATTGCATGATTTCGAGAGGTCGAGTGAGTCGCGAGCGTGAGATGCTAGTATCTTTGTCAGAAATGATTGACCTCTCTCCAGCAGAAGCAATACTTGAATTGTTCAGGATCGCTTTCAGAACGCATCCCGGTACTACGATGTTATGATCAGAACATCTTTCCATATATGCGTTCTGGGCCTGTGCTAGGGCAGAAAATGCACCGTCTCAGACTCGAGATAATCGGCGTATTATTCGGAATCTCGTCGAGGCTCCGTTATATAAGATAGGGCGAACGGTAGACAGCGAGCGCAGAGACTAGATCTTGCAGCAAAACTGAAAATAAATAGATAGTTAATGTTCGCTGTGTCGCAGAGCTCTACGGGGACGGCCAAGTAATACTAGTCTATGCTCTATAGCTCCGCGTTGCAGCTCACGAGGCGGGGTTCCACGCGAGATCAATTGCCGGTATCTAACCGAACTTGTGTAGCTTTATGTCGACACCACCTGAAATCGAATCCACCACCCCCTATATAAAATTTCCAAATTCCGAAGTCAAATTCCAGTTTCTTGTAGATAGAGATTGCTGTACAAATTGTAGTCAATTCAGCATGCTGTAATGACAGTAGTAAGATTGCTCACGACGAAGATAATATACAATTCAATGAGTCAGTGCACAGGTGTGCCCCCCATCTCATGCGATAACACAATAGTTGGTACCATAGGAGCTTGAATTGACAGGGATCGACGAGGTGATCTCCTCATCATCATGCTCAGAGCTGGTGAAGATGGAGAGGATGATGTTGAAAGTATCCATGTCTGATGAGGATAATATGCAGATGGTGTACGGAATGAAAATGAGCGAAGCCTCAATGTGCGAGAGATCTTGGGTGGACAGCTGATTTTTTCGTCTGTATTAATAGTGAGATACAGATTTAAATGCAGATTTACATAGCCAGCTGGTACAACCCAATTTCCAGACGATTACAGGCGCGAGATAGCATCTTGTGGTGATCCGAGTCGACGGCAATCGACAGGTGCCATGAGGTTCCGAGTCTTTCAGAGCCCTTCTATCAAGCAAGCCACCTATGTCAACTGACCTCACTTCAGCATTCCGGTTTTGAGTAGTGTTACGTGGCACACTCAGTAGTGCGGCTGCAACTGGCTGAGCCTCCTCTGCGAAATGGCTTATAACCTTATTGCTTGACGGGTCTCCGCAAGCTGTCTATGAGCTGCCAAGTGTGGTTGGAGGAGAACGAAAGATAGGGAACGTGTACCTAAAACAAATTGTGGTAGGTACGGCGGTCAAAGTTTGATGTGAGTTATTGAAGCGCACGAATTGAAATTTGTACGCTGGCAGATATATGGGTGATTTCGGGCTGTTCACGTCCGGGGAGAGATACAGTATGACGAGACAACTAGCAGCTGTGAGAAAACAAAGGAAAGGCCTTCCATAAGATGGGAGGGCTGACGTGACAGTAGGCCTGAATCACTACCAACCTGGTCGCACTTGAGACAGACGGGAACTTGAAAGCGTCCAGCCTAAGCACCGGAAGGCACATCCCACGGCATTAATCCCATGGAGGACAGAAACGAACAAGCATTGATTGGACGGGAAATGACTACGTGGACTATAAAACAAACGAAAAACCGGATCAGAAGGAACAAAACCACCACGGGGCCTCGGTGCCGGTGATGTATGGCGCTATATTTGCACATTTATTTCTCACCTCGTTCCGCGCACCTTGTGCCTCGTTCCCGGCCGCGCGCACCGCGTTCAAAGGTGCATCACCTCGCTCCAGGCTGCGCGCACCACGTTCAACGTTGCGCGCACCGCGTTTGAGGCTGCACATACCGCGTTTCGTAGTTGACTCATAGTATTGCATTCTTACACATTACCGCGTTCCGAATTGTGCACGCCGCGTTCGGAAGTTAGTATCACTAGATAATCTAATA
>JBBPLY010000254.1:9026-27516 GCA_038090035.1 Xerocomus nothofagi | reverse complement strand
CTTGACAAGCTGCGCTGCGGGATGCTTCATTTATACCAGGGCTTATGAGCAGCCTGAATGATGCAGTAATAGTCAACATACTGTCGCTCGCATAGGTCCGCGCTCATCGAGACCAATGAAAGCGTTCCGGGCCCCATCAGAAGATCAGTATGGACATGATTGCTTTGGTTCATCCTGATAAAAACGGAGGCGTGTACTCAAGGTGAACCTCGTTGACGAACGTGCTGCCGAAAGATGCATAGCCTCTCCGTTTGAAAGCCCATCTTGGACATTGGGGTGGCGCAATCAAATATGTATCGATACACGTTTAGAACTTACATCGCGAACGACATCGTTGGGCGCCGAAAGAATCGTGATGTACGACGTACGATGTTGGACTATCGGAAATTCATTGAATGTGTCCTCAGATTAAACGCATCTTGAGGAAGACAGTCTGAAAACGCAATCAATGATGGCATTTGAACTCTTTTTGTCTGCGTCCGAGCGGTTCGATCCAAAATCGAATCCGAAAAGTAGCCTTTATTCCTGACCTGGACTAAGATGGAATGATGGTGGTGTTAGTATATGAGACAGCACGCGAACTCTAGGCAAAGCGGCACGAGACCTTGAAGAGAGGCGCGGGCTACATGATGTACGGTGAACTACCCAAGAAAAGGATCGTATTAGAGTTCAATTGCGAGGCAGGAATGTGATCGGTGTGATTTTCAAACTCCGAAGATGTGCCGTTCCCTCGTCCTGCCACACCCAAGTCGTTCGTTGTCGGACAGAATGCGTCGCTTTCTTTCAAGGTGACATCGCACGCTCTCATGCTGGGGTATTTGGGTCTGCGGTAAAATGACGCTGCGCGAAACTCGAATGCTTGTGGAGGTTTCACTCGGAATATTTGAGGTGGTCAACTCAACCTGTCATCGACCTTTGGAATTGTTGGGTCCGCCGCCCTCTAGATACCAGATTGGAGACCACTTGGGTGATCACTAGCACCGGGACCTGGCGAGTAACTTTTTTATCCATGTAATGCCATAGCCTAAATTACAATCTCGCCTAGCTACGGCTGGCTGTCGCAAACGCTTGGATGCACTCATCTTGCCATGAGTGTCGCGATGAGACCCTGGATAGTCCGTCACATGAAGATGCAATAGTCCAACGTGTTCCCAAAATCGAGTCTGTCAAAGTGCACCAGAACAATGGCCAAATCGGTAATCGAGACATGTTGTGAAATGTGTTGCGGTACTATTTGGATGAATTCTCCTAGTCTAGCATGCTCTCGCTCAACTTAGATGATGACCACAGGTAAGACACCCGTCGATGACAGACTACTCGAATAGCACTGACTCTTGTGTCAGTCTGGAATGCAGTCCTGCCAGCTTCACGCCTGCTATAGAAGGTCCTTGTGTACGAGGATGGGAAATGAATTTCCCAACGTCCGAACAGTCCGAGCACTCCGAATAGTATTGCGCTCCCACGAACTGCCATGATGGCTCGAACGACACGGTCATGCCTCGGTGGGTCGACGTGTCGTTGTGTACAACCGTTGGAGTTCCATCGCTTTAAGCTGTCCAAGACACGACATAATTGACTCCGCATCCAACACAGTTCAGAGACTGCCGCCTCCATCTTCAATCTGCGGACGCCGAGGTCATGCCGCCAATGCTCCCCTTACGGTCTACACCTCTTACAAATCCCGGCGATTACTTGTAAGGATATTCCATACCACTTGAAACATGTAACTGTGAACGAGGAAGTGAAGGTTGATGCGGAGCAGAATACTCAGGCTGTCAGTTCACACGCAGACACCCTGCACCTCGTGAATTACATCTCAATATTATCTCACAGCGTACTGTTCGCCCACACGGTGGGCTGTTCACGATGGAGGCCCTGCATTATTCCATTTGGAGAACACAAGGGGATAGATACTTCAGCCTATGCCGCAACGTGGGTCAGGTTAGGCTGTCGTCTCAAAATCCCTCCCAATAGGGACATGATTGCATGCCACTCTACGCGTTTCTCGCTCAGAGATTCCATCACTCCGACAGTGAGGCAACTGTTGTCGCGCCAATTCGTATCGTGGTCATGGAAAACATGCCGCAACATGTGTTGATATTCTTCAACATGCCCAACGTAGATGAATCGCCGAAAGTGTAATTTGCCGTTGATTTGCTGACGTGACGTTTGAACTGTCAGTATTGGCTTCCCACTCCAAACCAAGCATTGAAACGAGTTGGTCGTCGGTATCTGCCGCAGTGTGCCACTCTGGCATGTTTGAAAAATGTTGTCCATGTACTAGTACTGTCGCCTCCGGACGGTTATGTCATGTCATACTACTAGGACGACAAGCTAAGTTGAATTTCTCTGCTCGGCATGCGCACTTCAATGGACGATCCCTAAAGTCCGAATACAGCTAGCACGTGACGCAGCTCCGACAAACTCTTTGCAGGTGCCGAGCGGCCCGAACCTGTGCCGATTATCACTCCAAGCGCCGCTAAAAATGGCAGTGTCAAGTACAAATATGCAGGTGCTGTAAGTCACACCTTCAACTTGATCGCCGACTACGTACAGAAACAGACCTCACCTGTGAGGTGTGTCCCGTCAGTCCTAAGTATTACATAGTTCTCCTGCAGGTCGATCAAGCTGCGGACCGTTGAAGCCATGGTCCCGTCTTACGCGAGCAGAACTAGACTTAGACTGGTTGGAAAAGACCCTTTAAACACTGGCCAAGTTTTCTACATAAGAAGATGCCCGCCAAAGGATTTGTTCAACCATCCCTCCATTTCCATTCGCTCTCAGAGCTCATCAATCCATGAATACTCCCGACGAGAAATCGTGTACCGTGGACGAAAACCGTTGCAGCCAATCTGATCTACCCAACAATGACTCACACATTCCAGACGGTGGTTTGACCGCTTGGTTAACTGTCTTTGGCGGGTAAGTGTCTGTTGTCAGCATCTCACCTCGTATCGACTGATGCGCTACTCCAAGCTTTTTAATCCAAGTCGGTGGATTTGGGTAGGATATCATATTGACGGGTGATGCGATCCTCACTCTCGGTCCCCACAGATTCGTAAATGCGTTTGGCGTATTCCAAGGCGTGTTTCTTACCCCTCTGATGCCATTCAGTCCCTCATGCTTATTCAGACTTTTACTCTCAGCATTACTTGACCAATGTCTCCTCGTCTACAATTTCGTACGTTTGTTTTCCTACAACTCCTTCCTTCCCTCTGATGCCGTCCCGTTCCAGTTGGATAGGAAGCCTGAATTCATTCTTGATTTTATCTGGAGGGCTCTTTTTTGGACGCCTTTATGACAGGGGATACTTGTACGTCTGCTTCCACCTTTTTGTTCCCGTGTTCCCACACTGCACGTATCTATTATATAAGTTACTGGTTGGTGATAGGCGGTTGCACCTTACAAACAATATGCCTCTTCATGCTCTCTTTAACCCAACAGAATCAATTTTATCAGGTATGTATTGATCACAGTATTGGTTTGAATATAACACGGATCTTTTAGGTCTTTTTGTCTCATGGCTTGGGCTTCGGATTGGCTTCGAGCATGAGCTATGTACCATCAATTGCCGTGCAGTCCGATCACTTTAAGAAGAGGCGTTCCATCGCGATGTCCATCGTCACTGGCGGAGCGCCGGTAGGCGCGGTGGTATACACCATTTTATTGAACAACCTTCTGAATGGGGACCGTGGCTTCGCCAGCAGCATCCGCATCACTGCTGCAGCAAATGCCGTAGTATTGTTCACTGGTTGTGCCCTCATGCGAACCAGGTCGTTGCATTCGAAGACACATGTGCACTATTCTCACCTATTGAGGACGTCCTCTGCTGATTACCCCTACATATTTGCTTCTATCGGGTAAGCCGCGGACGACTCGCCGTTTAATTAGCAACGACATTCATCACTTTCTAGGTTGTTTCTTTTTGCCGCTGGGTCGTTTTTTCCCATGTTCTACATCCAGCTCGACTCGTCCAAGCATGGACTAGGTAAAGAGTTCTCTTTTTACACGGTAGGGTCTGATTCTTGTTACGAGTGCTATATATTAATACCATATCTCAGATTGTCATCCTCAATGGAGGTAATTTTATTGGCCGTGCTACCGCTGGCTTTATTGCCGCATGTTGCGGGATCTCGAATGCAGTCGTTGGGGCAACCTTCAGTTCCGGCATCGTCACCTTTACGATGATGAGCCTCTCCACTCGCGCAGGTGCTGCGTGTATAGGGATCCTCATTGGATATTTCTCAGGATTTTGTCAGTACCACCCCTTTTCTATCTTGGTTCCACCTTGAATAATAAGCGAATACAGACGTGGCTCTTACTGCTCCCCTTATCGCACTCTTAACCCCTGAGTTGTCTGAGCTCGGGTGAGTTTCCGTATCGAATCACCGAAGTTCATAACATCTTATTTTTTATCCTTCCCCGCAAGAGCTCGCATGGGCATTTCGCTTTTCATGGCTGGTGGGTAACGTCACGTTTCACACCCCGTTTCTCGCTCACGAGGTCATAGGACTTGGGAGCTTGATAGGTGAGCTGTTCGAAGGCCAATGTCTTCAAGCGATGACCTTTGGCGTGTGCAAAGGAACTCCTCTTGCGGGTGCACTTCTAGGATCAGATTACGTTTGGTGGAGACCCCTCGTGCTTTGCGGTGTGAGTTGATGAATAATAGTCATACTCTTCTGCTATTGTCCCTACGGCTGACCCATTTTTTTCCTTGTCTGGCGCAGTGTTTTTGTATCACAAGCACTGTCATGTTCGTGACCATGCAAATTGTTCTGCGACACGGCAAGCAAGCAGCTTCCGTGATTTCAGTTCCCTAGGTAATTTTCGTCTCTGCTGAATGACCGGATCTCGGTTGTAAAAAAAAAAGCCCATACACACTAGATTCTGGAACCTGTACGATAACTCGTGTATGTAGTAGCGATCCTTGGACTTGAAGTCCTTATCTGTATCGTGTAATATCTCATGCCGCCTAGATGTGCGGTGACATTGTAACATTCGTCTTTTATGTATGAGCATAGTTGTTTCACCGAATGTTGTAAACCGGCAGCAAGGACGACAGGGTTCATGCGCTCCCAAACTACGTATGACAGATTGATCGTTTCCGGCCAAGCAGGAAAATGGCGTACTCCTGCGAGACATCGGGAGGACGCTGACGATTCGCTATAGCGAGTCGAAATTTACCTTTATCATGCTTTTCATCTTGCTGTCGTCGTCGTAGGGAAATAAATAAATAAATCATCCCGTGTATTTGCGTCATTTCACAATGACTCAGAGTTATAGACGAGGGTTATTTGATAACAAACTTCTTGCGATTCAAGTTCCCTAATGACGATAGATAGATCTGATAGTGACGTGGAAGCCCGTGTTTCGGTGTTACCGGTGATGGTAGGCAGGAAAGCTCCTCTCAGATCCACGAGAAACCTGTTGGAACGAAAAGTTGCCCTGCTTTTGATCCGGTGCAAAGCCGTTACTCCCTTTTTTATGTTTCTGACATTGTCGACTCACATCCGACTCTTCCGTAGCCGGTATCGATTGCTTTGTACAGCGAGGTTTTGTGGAGGAGCCTGTGGCATTGAAGAGCAAGGATGGGAAAGCCTGCCGTGGGCTGCGGGATGATGATCTGTATAGTCTTAAAAAATCATTATTCTGTCTGACAAGGTCATTCATAATTAATCAAGGTATCCGATTATTTCTGGCTGAGAAAACCTTCCCCTACTGCAATGGGAGTCGAGAATCTATGTGTATGGATATCAGTGATGAGTCCAATGCAGCCGTGAGAAACGCGAATGGCTCAAAAGTCTACGGATCAAATCCTGACTGTAAAGGTTGCACCAAGACCACTATATATAACGTTAGTTTCATTGCCCAATGGTTCATAGTCCGATACCACCGAATATTCTCTTCCAAATGAGCCTCGCGGCCTCTTTCCTCTCCTGCACCGCACCGCCATTTCCGAGCATGGACTTGTTCTCGATAGCACGGCGGGAAATGTATGGCATCACCTATGGTGCACATTTAATTCAGTTTCAGTACAGCCCTCATAAAAGTGCGAAAATGGACAGTAAGATGGATGGATACACACCTCTACGAGTGCACCGTAGGGAACGTACTTGATGACGCACGGCGTTGCACTCTTGATGCGCCCAACGAGGTAGTTAGTGAGCGAATCTGACATGCCTGCAATATAAGGAATATAAAGTGAACGGACTACGAAGAGAAGAAAAGGCAGGACATACCGTACAACTGGCCAAAGGTAAGTCTCTCCGCAACGTCAGCTGAGACTGTCACGGTTCCTTTGTGATTTCCATCGGCGCTCGCGGCGTTTTCGTGAGCTAGGCCGTTGTTGACCAATTCCCCAAGTATCAATTCAGACGAGATCCAGTTGTGAGTCCCAAAGAGGACACCAATGCGCGGTGTATGACCTGCAAATGACCTCGCATCGTCGGCGATGGCACGCACGAGGAGGGCGGCACATTCATCGTAACAGGCGTCTGTGTCAGGTTTAGAGGGATGAACCGGAGGGTATGGGTCAGGTGAAATTGCGATAGAGTCCGATGTGCTCGAGGAAGCTGCTACAGAATATGCTGCAAGCTCGTGGGGGTGGTACGCACCCCTCACGAGTTTGACGCCCAGTGCGTAGTTGTTCTGTCGGGCGAGTACAAGTGAGCGTGCAAGATGGCCGGGCGTTCTAGCATCGATATGTTAGTCAGTCGAATCAGAGAGTAGACGTGCAGCGCGGAGATGACAATTTCAAAGGAGGACAGGAACTGACCTCCTCAGATAGGCCTGATATGTCACATAAACGACTGGCTGCAACTCGAGCCCACGAACACCCCTTTGTCCAAACGGTAATATCCTTGTCAAGCCTTGACGATCAGGGATCTTGTTAAAACGTTCCATTAGTGCGTGCCCGAAAGCGTCGATAGCGGGCTGATACCAGCTTTTTGTCAGGTAAGCACACGAACATACCAGGCAAGATTTTGGAATACCTGTGCTCGGCGTCGAGAATAATTCTAACATTTCTACTCTTAGCACGTGTACATATCCTGTTCAAGTCATGGTAGAGCTCTTGGAGATCCTGCACGTCCTGCGCTGTCAAGGGCGAATCCTCAGGGATTCGAGTATGAAGAATTGTGAGGTCCGAAGATTCGGGGGTCCCAGGGTACGGGACGGGTGGACTCAACGCGGGTCGGGTACGCGTTAAATGGAGAGACAAGTTGCGTAGCGCATCCGCATTCGGGAGGAGAGCCGTCTAAGTGGGCTCCCGGATCAGCACCACGAGTTCCGTCCCCGAGAAAACGACAAGATCTACCCACAAGTTTTACGGCAACCCAAGTCCGTCTACCCGTGACTTCCCGGGTACCGAATTCATCCTCGAAATTGGCGGCCACGTCGATGCACCTGATCATCTCTGCGATAATGCGTTTGTGAACGGGTTGTTCGTTCAGTTTGGCGGAACTTGGGCCTTCTCTGGTGTGATCTACGGTGGCACCGGCAGCCTCATGCTCGTTTACTTCCACGCTGTACGCAAACAAGGCACCCTTGTTCTGCTTCCGCAGTGTGGAGAGCAAAGGAAAGGCTGCACGGGCTGTTTCACCGCCTACGAACTAGGACATGGAAGTGTCAGTGATGGACGTGAACAACGAATATAGGATGCGCACATGATCAAAGAACGTCCGCCTCACGACGCCCTCTGCGATTGTCCCTACGAGGGGAACCCTGAATATGGTATCGAGTATCTCGGGTGCATGGTCCACGATTGTCTCACACGAGGTGAGTCCGTATACGAAATAAGTGCGGAGAAGCGTTAGAAGAGGCGGCGATATATCGTGTTCGGGTTGAGACCTAGTCTCGACCAGCTTGAAAGGCGGTGAGGGACATGACTTGGCATCGGAATATAGCCCGAACGCTGCGCCTCCAGAGATAGCGGATGCGACGAGAAGGGTTGTGCGGAAGGGGCGTCGTGTGCGAGGCGGCGGTAGAGTGGAATGCATTCTCTGCACGCCATGGCCACTGCCAGAAGGCTTGAGTATAACTTGCGATGCTCGTCGTATCGAGTACATCGTCGTCCTTCGTCGATATGTGAACGGTACTTCCACGCACCGTGGGTCTGATCAGAGCTTGTGAACGTGCTTTATGGCTGCGTCTGTACAAGGTCCTTCCGAGTACCAGCAGCCACATGGTTTCGGGTCAAACGTCGTTTTATTGTGTGTAACGCCGGATCAATATTTGGACAGGAAGTAAAGCATATTTCCATTTGGCCAATTGCCAACCGAGATCATCACTGCCCGACCAACTCTCTGAACTCAAGTCCCCATTGCTCGTTCCGCTTCACATCGTCCACGAACGCCTCAAACTTTTGGGTTCCGCCCGTAGCTAACCCGCCGGCTGCACTCCCGATCGCAATCACTTTTACCAGAGCAGCGACCGCACGCATAGTGCTCCTCCTGAGTTCTGCAGCACGTTCCAAGTCTTGTTTAACCGTGTCCTTGGTGACAGGTGCTCCCCGCATAGTCACCTCCAGTGCAGGCGTGAGCCCATCCAAGTGGGCGATGAGAAGAGGAATGCACAGCGTGAGGGAAGAAAGACGGGAGATGAGGAGATGCGACAACACTTTGATTTCATCCGACGGATCCGTAAGTGCAGGAAGAAGGTACGTTAGGTACGTCGGAAGGTCGAGTTTGTGGAGGCATGTGTCCAGCTATTCGGGATGAAGTTAGGGTACGAGTGCGGAGTGTATCTTGCGTTAAGCTTACTAAGGTGTAAAGTGTCTCCCAAGCAGTCTTGCGCGCATCAAGTCCATCATCGACTTTGTGCGTCCATGGTCCCATTTGTACGGTCCGAATGAGTTCGCGGTTGACCTTGGTCTCGGCGTAGAGCGTAGGAAGAAGCGTCGGAAGGTGATCTCGAATAAGATATGGCTTCGTTCGTGCAGCAGAATTGAGTGCAGATAGCGCGAGCCGGCGAACCACCTGCATGCAAGTCGTTAGCTGTATTCACAAAAATTGAATGGTAAACTGCGCACCAAATCAGTATCCTTCATCAAACTCAAAAAGTCCATGATCAATGGAGCAAGAAGTTCGTCATAAGAAGGGGAACTTCCAGCGAACGTGTATCGAATTGCTGATACAACGGTAGCGCGCACGGCTGGATTATCATCGCGTATACATCGGTGGAGCTGGGGAAGATAGCGTGATGGATGTGTGGTAGTGAGTTTGCCCAAGCATGCCGCAGCAACATTTCTTGTCGATTCTTCCGAGTCTGAAGTAGAATTGTGGAAGAGAGGAGTCCAAATAACATCTGCAACGGGCTCCAATTGTCCATGAGAGCAATGCGTCACAACCTGTCAAGGATGATATCGTCAGTGAATCATTGATCCGGAAAGTCCTTGTGGCTAACCTCTTTGAGCGCGTGAAGAGACAATAGCCGCTTGGACGGGTCCTGATCCGCAACCTTGAGGATAGCAGGAAGGAACAAGTGTAAGTTCCCGATTGCGATGTTTCCTTTGTCACAAATCAGTGAAATGACTTTCTCACTGCGACGATGTGGTCTCACCAGCTGCAAAAGCGGCCGCAGTCCTAATCTCTTCCTCCTCTGCTGAAAAGTGGTCGATTGCATTGTCGAACACGTCGTGTTGGATAGACATATCGCTGAGGAGGATAAAGTAACGCATCCTTAAACAACAGAGATACTCACATAAAGCGACCTAGCTCTCCCAAGATCAACAAGCTGAGGACAACAGTTGATGATTTGGTTTTCGATGACTTCTATTTGTTCAAATATTCGAATGATCAGGAATGGACAAAACCAAGAATCATACCTTGACAACCTTGGAATACTCTGCAATCGTCCCAGCAGCAATGCCCTGCGAACTCCTGACGACCTGCCCAACGCATTTTGCGATGTTGGCTGAATTTGCCTCCGTTTTTGGGGACTTTTCAACGCCGATGACAAGGTTGGGGACCACATGTGTCGCAATCTGCCTGTCTGCCTGAACCAAGGAAGAGAAGAATGCAAGTAAAGAGTCGAGAGCTGCTCCGGAAACCAGGGGAGAATGGGCAATCCGATAAATGTCAGTGAGCAGTTCCTTTTCAACTACCGGGAACGTGATGGAAGGTGACAATTCTAGAAGAAGAGCGAGGATGGAAAGCGCTTGCGAAAGCAGAGAGATATCCGAGGTACCGACGTAGAGCTTGATCTGAGAAATAATAGAAGGTAGGAGATGGGCAGGTATTCCAGATTGGTATCTATTGAAGGCGTCGGTTGAGCGATCAGCAACGTTGGAGGAGGAATGTACCTTTTCAGCAAAGTGTCTAGTGCGGTAAAAACCTCTGGCTTTCCACCCCGTCCACTCTTCTTCAGTAAGACCATGATCCATTCCAAGCAGGAGCTAACCCATTGGTCATCGATATCCACGTCACGAGCAACCTTTATGACAACCCTGACTGCACCAGCAGTATTGCCAGTGGTGCGACATATCGCTTGCCACTCCCTACCGCCTTTAGGCCTCATCATGTCCGTGGCGCATATCCACAGGTCCGCCATACAGTCCTCTGCACAACTGCGTACCTCCGCGTCCGTATCATGCGTGCTGAGCCGTTGCAGAGCCTCGTCATAGACCTGTTCCGGCCAGTCATTTGTCTTCACCGGCCGTGCAGCATTCAATAGGGCAGAGAAAACACGGAATGCCTCGGATGCGATCCGGGGGTGGCGCTCCTGGAGAGACTTGAGGAGAACGGATGTAAGCGCGGGTAGTGACGGGCTAAATACTGCAGGTGCATGCGTGGAAAGGAAAAGGGCAAGGAACGAGAGACAAGTCAAATGCAATGTCGATGTTGTTGTAGTTGGTGACTGGGAAAGGATGTTTTTTGATGTCGCCGCGATTGGTCCGACCTGACCGGATAGCGAACCTGGAAGTACACCAAGGAGAGCATGGAGTAGCTGAAACCCTGCCTGAACAGTTGCCGGTGCGGTCTTGGGTGGTTTTAGCTGACCGAGTAATGCCTTGGACAACGCAGGAACTTGTGACCTTAACAGTGTGTAAGGGGTTTCCTCAACATCCATCCGCTCTTCGCTATCACGTTTCCTCTTTCCGCGCACAGCAGAGTCTCCTTCTAGACTCTGCGGCAGGCCACCGTACATACTCGTTTGATTGAGAAGCGTTACATAGGCGGCCCACACTTCGAGGCGGACTGTCTCCTCTCTGTCGTTAAATCGTGATATCAGGACGGGAGAAACACTTTTATACATCGAGACCAGTAATTCTGGGCGAGTAACAATCACCGCTGACAGTAATTTTGTTGCAGAACGGCGAATTTTATATGAGGTATCTTCATCGTCAGAGTACCTGGAGACAATGAGTATTCCAGACAGACATCGTGATGCGTTAACGAACTGGTCAAGCTCTCCATCGTCATCGTCATCAACAGCATCTGCCATTTCTTCGTCTTCGTCTTCGTCTTCGCCAGCGTAATTCTAGTGAAAATTAGAAAATATTTCGTGGGATAAACAAAAACTAACTTACAGGGTCATATTTAATGTACTGGATCCCTACTTGAACCATAGAATCTACGAACGGCATAGTCTCTCCGGGCGACCTCAGGAGTAGTGTCTCCAATGCCTTTGACATGTGAGCAAAAATTAGGTATCAAGACACATACGGTACCTGCAAGCAACCCTCCCTCAGCTCATCGTCATCACGTTTTACTGCTTGTAATAGGTCAGGAACGATGTCTCCTAACGACGGAGTCAACTGCTGCGGTGACTGTCTGAAGATCGCGGCGACGAGGTTCACTGTGGTCCTCTGTTGATCCAGATTGGCGTTTGGTGCGAGGAAAGGTAATATATTGTCCTGAAGTAAAGTCGAGAACGACTCAGGTGGAGCAACGGGGACAAATTGAGACAATGTGGATATGGCGCGTTTTCTGACTGCAGGACGTGAATGTGTCAGGAGAGGGACAATGGCGGCGAGTGGCTGTGGATTCAGAGAAGGATCAACAAAATGAGCTGGAAAGCGGGTGATGAGGATCGAAAGCGTTGACAATGTCTCCAGTAGCGTCTCGGGCGGTGTGTTGGGCTGGAGTAAATCTTCGTCAAAGGAAATCTCTTCGGGTAGGCTCAACTTACATTGGAAACTTGCCCAAGTAGCTTTGGCGTAAGCTTTGAACAGGCCTTGCCAGCGATCTTGCCGTCCGGGGGCAGTTCCGATGTGATCGTCTTCAGGGCTATAGAGTGGCATCAAAAACCATCGTGTCGAACGAGTGTGAGTACCGACCGAGACCGGATATATCTCGTAGTTCCTCGTCCTTTCCGACCGAAGAGTTGATCAGACTGTCCACGACCAGCTCCATCTGATTCTCTCTGATAATCTTGATGAGTTGTCCGAGACTTGAATGTGCGACGCGATCCTTAACGTGATGAAACCAGAGTGGAGCAAGATCATCAAACACACCATTTAACTGCCTGGTTCTTGACCTCGGAGATTGTGTCTTCGACGAGTTTAAGCACTTGGCGGAGAACCTTGTTTTCGGTGGTCTCGTCGCCGAAAAAGCTGTTTGGATCCTGCTTGATCTCCAGCATTAGATCGTTCAATCCCATGAACCTGATATTCAAATTGGAAAGCTTCAGAGTCAACGACGTTGACGCGTCTAGTGGATGATCGCCAACCTGAAGTCCTGGTCGGTGGACTGCATCTAGAAACCCAGTCAAGCGAGTCGTCCGTGCGTACTACGGAACGAAGACGATCGTTACCTTTTCCACCAAACTATTCATCAAGTATGTTTTCGTCATTTTGAAGGAAAGCCGGGTGAAGGACGTAAAGAAGGAAGTGACGGCGCGGACAGGAGCACTTGGTAGCAGCGTCGCGAGTGCCACTTATCAGCATCTATCATCGTGCACAAATATAGTAAACTCGGCAAGTGCCAGCGAAGTTCCGGCACCTTTGAAAACGTTCATTACTACTATGCAAGATTGGGGCGATCCGATGAAACATGCGTGTAAATGTTGATACAAATGACGGTAGAAAATGAAAGGAAAGCCCAAGTTATCTGATCCGAAACAAATAATGGAGAAAAAGGCCAGCCTCATTCGTCGCTGTCGGATCCTAGCCAGCCAGCGTCCCACAGCAACTGTTGCGTGTGTTGAACGTCCGGTTTGATGTCTCCGTTCAGCGGTGCAAACCACTTTCGAACTCGACTCTTGGCCACACGAAACTCCACACACCAAAACAGGCCATCCTCCTGTGATTACGCTATCAGTCCAGGACACGACCATCATCCGTCCATTTCTCACAGATCGCGTCTTTCCACTCTTCGCCTGGCCGACGACCTTGCCGCGATGCCATTCGCCATCGCTGGCACATACCCATACACTTTCCCCGCTCTAAAGGCAACGGATTCTCAACGAAAATCAGACTCTAGGGTTCTGGGGCTTACCTTGAAACGATACGGCCACGGCTCGTCAAGTTCGTCTGGATGCGTTTCCGAGAAAATCGGGTCCTCCCAATCGCCATCATCCCAGGTAGTGAGGTCGACCGAGTGCAACTCCAGTTTGGGTGGAGCGGGGCGACCCATTATACTACTGTAGAATGGTTTGTGGGCAATTGGACTGTAGGTCGTTGCGGGAGACATGGATCAAGCTTGGACGGGTTGGAATGTTGGGCCCATCGACCCCACTCGTGATTCTTATACACCGAATTGGTTGGACCAGACACAGCTTCACTACAGCTTGTGGTTTCCTTTGTGTTGTATATATCGGGAAATTTGTGTGGGAACGCGCTTTGACGGAAAACAATAATGAGAAGAAACATATGGTCTCCCGGACCATCCTAGCTAGTAATACAATAGTCGTCATACGTTCTGAAAGCGTACAATAGACCATGCTCTGGTGGTCACATTCAGGTGAACAAGCTTTGACCCACTGGCACGCAGAGCTATACAGGATGCGCGAAGCTTTCGATAGGGACCCAACATGACGCAGATCAGTGGACAGCTTCAATCAATGTGCTCTCGATCGATGCTGTATGTGACACTCGAAGCACTATAACATCGCATCTAGTACGGGAACGGAAGCATTCCCTCTACTGGACCAGTAATCCCATCTTCCTTTGCACATTCATCCAAAAATTCGAGAAGATCATCCCGGTACCGCCAACGTCCCTTGTAAACCGCAACCTCCTCGGGCCAACTCCTTACTGCGCTTGCCAAGCGTGCCGCGACGCCTCGCTCCCGTGCGAGCTCCTCCACTCTAAACTGGTACGTGCGTATTCCAAATACGATGGCGCCTGTGCGAGAAAGTCGACGCAGTGTCTGTCTTTCGCTCCTGAGGCGGAGGGTCGAAGGGGAGACTGGCAGGGCATCCCCTGTGTCATGGCTTTGCCTGTGAATAAAGTCGTCTTCTGGGCCGTTGAGAGATTTGGACCAACTGAGCTCTTCGGGATCGATATCAGATAGAGTTTCCTCTGTACCCGAACTTGTCTCTGGAGCTCTCGGTGGGACGATCTGTATGGAATAGTTGTTCCTTATCACCGGTTTGTCGACAGGCAAACGTTGGAAGAAACGGTTCATGCCAAGTTGCAACTTTTCCTTGACTACGAGTAGACCGTTAAATAGATTTACCTTCCAGAAGATAATGCTCTTACACTGAGGAACTTCGCCAGAGAGGTGTATTTCGTCCAGCGGCATTCCAATTTTGTCGCGCATACGCCAGGATCCTAACGAAGGAGAAGAAAGAGTCGACGTTCAGGAAAAGTCAGGCAGCACAAAGCGAGTCGCAAACCTGGCACACATATGAGTCCTGCCTGGAAGTAATACTTTCCGTCCGTTCCTTGTCCGATGAAGTAAGCAGTGCAGGTTGTTATGATCCGGTATTACCTTCTATCATTATTGCAATGTCATCTTGCACCCTTGCCAAAATAGTTAGCGGCATATACGGTCAATTATAGCGACAATGTTCCTCCACCTACAGGCCATTTATTATTCTGAATGCCTCCTCTCCCATCTCTACATCGTCCATTGATTCAAGGACCTCAAGATCATACTTTTCTCCAGTATCAACGACTTCGATTGTCCTGACTGGCATTTTTCCATGCCATGATAAGGGTATACCTCCGATAGTGGGTATCGAAGCCGATTCTGGGAGACGGGAAATAAGGAATGAAGATGGGTATCGCTGAGGCAGATACTCCGCGAGCTCATACAACAACTCTTTCACTGCATCTCAGGCTCAGCAACCACGGGTGCAGTAATCTTAATTTTAATTTATTAAGAAGCCACGAACCTGCTTCAGCTCCACCCATAACCTTTACAGATTCATCCTCACGAGCCGGAAGGACGCGTAGGACCGTATTCCCACAGTGGTTTACTCGAAAGGTGCGAATTCGATGGTGGGACGAGAAAGATTCGTCAAGTTCCATCCATTCAGTCCAAGGCATGCTACGGATGCCCATCGTTACGCTAAACAAATGGGTCTATGGTAAGCGGCACGGCATTCCTAGTATGGCTTCGTCGTGTGACATGACGACATACAAGATGATGGTGGAAGGACTCAACTTACTGGTACTCGCCCCATCTGAAGGGACGGTATGGCACTGGTTTGACGTCCTTTATCGGGTGAGGACAAGGTGCTATCTCCGGGTAATCGAAAGCTAGGGAGATCCAAACTTCAGGTTAAATGTTTGGGATCGATCGGAACCCCATATATAATGCATTATTGGCGAATCCCCTGAAATACTTCTCAACAACGCACCTCCTGATTCCCGACCTTTGTTCGGGTCCTTCCGTTGTGCTGGTGCGATATCAGGACTGCTCGATGCAATTTTGCTCGCTCCACGTCGTTTAGTCTGGCCCCATCTAAGAGCTCTATAGACAGAATAGATTGCAAGCGATTGGAGGACAACTGGGAATAGGACGTGAAGAAGGGAAGTCTTGTTTCTGTCCAGACCGATACCTGCGAGGGCCGTGATCCACGCATGCATCGTTAGTTGAACCCCAGCTGACTCAGCGATAACTAATTGTCATAACTTCATCGGTCCAGCAACTCATAAGTACCACGAAACCGGCGGGTGCGGCCGGACACGGTTAAAGTGCCTGCCAACGTCAAGAATTGTTGTGCTGGCAATACCCATACCCGTGCGATTCCCTATCCTCCGAAGTCCGAGTCGCTACACACTTTCTAGTGTTAGTACTTGGCTAACTTCAGCAGTCAGTTTGACAGATTCGGGCCAAGCGAGGGCCGACAGCGCACAGATCTGACGGGTTGATAACCATCCATGGCTGTTCTTCCCAGGACCCATCGAGTCGCTTACGTTGCGTGCAACTTCATATATGTAACAGGAACAATATTGTGGCGCATTTTCAAGGTTCAACTCCACCTCAGAGCGCAAAAGCCTCGTTAGAAGTATATTGATTGTTTATTTCCTTGAAGTTCTCAGCAGGTTATTTCAATTCAAGTCTTCGTTGTCTCGTCCATGTCTTGGTCATTCCACTCCGCTCCGCACTTCTTCCTAAAGGTTTAATATGTTCCTTTCATAGGCGACTGGACTCTCTTCGACATGCATTTGCCTTTGAGCGAGCTACTGTGACGCCATATACCTTTGCCACAGTACTCGCACCGGCCGCCTTCAGTTACTATGTTATGGCCGTACTGGTGCAATTCCCGCGCACGAGTCTTTCCAGAGCCGCACTCCTTCCTGTAGTGTTTTGGATGACCTTCCGAGCCGGCATGTCTCTAGATCTCTCGTGGAACAATCCAGGTTACGCTCATTTAAATCAAGCACTAGCGGTAAGTGCCAACGCCCTTCCATGATTGTACAGGCTCAAATTATGTGATCCAGGTAGCCATGTTTACCATTGCGATGCGAAGTACGACATGGGTGCTTGTACAGTGGCCTTACACTAGAGTGCCAATTTGCGAGCCAGGAAATGGTACTACCAATGGTCCTAACGAAAACACTCCCGTCAAACATGATGTCGCCGTCCCTTCCGCGATCTGGAATGCTTGGAATCTCATAATAAATCTCAGGGGAATCGGATGGAACGGGCCTCAAAAGATCCATATACCAAAGCCGTATTTCCAAGTGGAATCCCGATGGATGTTTTCCTTACGTTCTCTTTGTCAATTCATCTTCTTGGTGCTCGTGCAGGACGTCTTGTGCAAAACCGTCCGCTCGTTTGGACCCGACACCTTTGGAACACCAAAAGGCGGTACCATCTTCGATCCATTGCTGCCTCCACTGGAACGGTACATGAATTCATCTGCTGTCACGCTACTTTCCGGTGTCGTTGTGTACGTTATCCTCAACGCAGCATACCAGCTACATGCAGCGTTGTTCACAACATTCTTCCAACAATACCCATCGCAGTGGCCCCCCCTTTTCGATTCCCCTTGGTTGTCAACCTCGCTCATTGATTTCTGGGGACGACGATGGCATCAGCTCTTTCATGAGTACTTTGTGGTGGTGGGGAGTAAGCTAGCGGAAAGATATTTTGGAAGAGTTGGATTCATCTTGGGTGCTTTCGCTATTTCAGGCATTCTGCATGACATCGGGATGCGGGCAATGGATCGCGGTGCGGACACACTTCCAATGATAGGATTTTTCCTCATACAGGGTGTCGGGGTCATAATGGAACGCGCCTGGAAGCGAATCACTGGGAGACACGTCGGTGGGGTGGTTGGTTGGTTGTGGGTGTTCACCTGGCTTCTCCTGTCGGGACACCTCGTCATGGATATTTGGGCAAGGAGAGGTCTGCTTGGATCCGAATTCTTTCCTGAGGCATACGCACCTACCACATTGTTTCTCAATTGGATGTTTTCAAAAAACTAATCTCTACAGATCCCCTGCTTCACTTTAGTCAAATCACATACCTAAATTTCATGAGTAAACACACCCCACATTCCTCGCGTCCATTACAACAGTCATCGAAATCATATTTTTGTAGAAATCGTGAAAGCAACAAGTTCGATGAAAATTTGGACTCGGATTCGATCACCCGCGGTTGTTCGACCCCACGGTGGCGCACATATCAAGACTAAGCTAAGTCGGCATGTGTCCAAAAACTCAAGAACGCCAGTTGAAGTCGTCGTTTTCGTATACTAATTCAGCGATCCAGACAGTCATTCGAGCAAGCAAGCATCGAGATCGTACTAGCACATAGACCAGTAGCCCTTGCACTCGGGAATGGCATTGATATCCTGCGCGTTGGTATCGGTAAGCGGGGGTTCTCTGATAAGTGTCAGAACACTCGAGAGCGCTGCAGAAGATGACGGTATCGGTGCCGGGAGGAAAGTCATGCCAGGTGCGGCATCGACCGGTGGAAGCCGCTTGCTGCAAGGTTAGTTCGCAAGAAGGAAGAATGCGACCAGCAAACGACCACCCGCTAGTCTTTGGTGAGGTAAGGAGGCGTGGCAGGGATACGAGACGCTTGTTGGATGCTTGGGGAGGACTCATCAGGTGACCATACCTGGGCGGAAGATGGTTCATCGAGCGCCG
>JBBPLY010000253.1:0-27706 GCA_038090035.1 Xerocomus nothofagi | reverse complement strand
ATTACAACTAAGCGATCAACATATCTTGACGCGAATCCACCGAAAACTCCTTCGTCTGCTGGAGAACCCTCGGAGGTTGCAAGGTTACAGGGAGATCCCCAGAGAGCCATCCTATGCAGCCGTCCTCTATGGGCTGAGAACCCCATTCCTGTGACCTTGATGCATCCCGTGTTTGACGAGTTTCTTGACAACTGCAAGACATACGAACCGATAGCGAAAGATAACAAGTTCACGAGGGAACTATCACCCGTGATATCCAGATTTTATACAGATGAAGAGGAGCGAGCCCAAGCCATCCGCCACGTGGTTGCAATGCATGGCCTCCATTTCATAAGGACGATAATCGAGCCTGCCAACTACATGACGGATGGTGACATCTCGGTGAAGGGTTATCGATTTGCAATTGCCGAGTTCAAGAATGAGGTCGGGTGCACCAGTGCAGACCCCTATGGTCAAGTGGGCTATTGCTACCTCGAAGCGACAAGATTCCAAGCTGTGAAACAGCCTCAATTGGTCCTGCCTTGTATTATCGTTCTTATATTCGGTTAGTTTGTCAGTCGTTTTTATATGGGCTTTACAAGGACTAAGGATATTTGGTTCAGGACCGTATATTGCCTTTGCTGGCGCAGTGTGGAATGACTCACGTCCCACGCTGCAGGTGCTTTCGACCCCTCTTGCGCTCTACTACCACCGCACGGATATCGAGAGTCAGATCGAAGTGGCACGACACCTTGGAGCTTTGACGAAAGCGATCGATTCTCTCGATGATTATTACCGAACCCTGGCCTTTGCATCCAGTTCACCACCCCGCACTCATATCCGGTCCATGTCACATCTCGTGCAGATAAAACCTCGCAAACGTTCGAATACACCTCCCAGCTCTTTGAGACTAAGCTTGTTTTCTTCGGAACACTGCCTGACAACCATAAGATCTGTATTAAATTCGTCCAATGTTATTCCGTCGAGGCACATTCTTTCTGTGCATCGATGGGATGCGCACCTACACTCCGAGGTTTCGAGAAGATCGCTGGCGGCTGGTTCATGGTGGTCATGGACGCACTACCTGAAAATTACGTTCCGTTGTATCAGTCAAGCCGTCTCCCGCTCCCAAGTTCGCTCTACTCAAATATAGAGAAGAAGCTCATACAGCTGCACCAGCTGGGCTACGCACATGGTGACATCCGCGACACCAACATCATGGTGCAGGATGACTCTGATGCAGAACAGTTCATGATTATTGATTTTGACTGGGCGGGAAAAGTTGGTGAGGCATTATACCCCATTAATGTGAATAGAGATCTCGCGGAGGGGCTCTGGCGGCCCGATGACGCAGTTGACGGGAAACCTATCCTTGCCCACCATGATATCGATATGTTGAAGGTTTTTACCCCAGATACAATGTAATTCTAGTCTCTGCCGGCGCCAGGTGACGGTAACTTGACACGGCGCATATGATGAGCGCTGAAGATCTGATGGACAGGCGTTCATCATCTAAACAGCCACGTTACTGTCGTAGAATAAAAATGTAGGGCAAAGTAATCCGACAAAATTCGCCTATCATTATGTACACAGCAAGTCTCACACGAAATAGTACATCCCAGACTTTCGGACCACGGCGCCCTTCACTCCTTTCTTTGGAATCCCGGAAGCCCATGCGACTCGCGCTCCAACTCGAGCATCGTCGCAGCCTCAGCGAACCTCGGTGTAATTTTCGCATTGAATGGAATCGGCCGCCTGTTATTGTTGCGATACCCATCAGTAAAGCCATGTCCTTCAAGCGATTGCGATCTGGCACGTACACAACGAGACCATCCTCCACACATCCGTCGACGTCTATCGGGACTGGCTTTCCTGCAGCGTTCGTTGGGCGTTCAATGTTCATCGCCCAGAGCACCATGGCGATGTCGATGAACAGTGAGTTGTTCGCAACGTGTCTGCCGACACAAATTCTTCTACCAAATCCGTACGTGAAGTGCCCTTCTTCCTTCGAGTCAGTCGGCCCCGCTGTGATCTGACCTTTCTCGTCCAGATGGCGCGCAGGGTTGAACTGTCCAGCGTCTTCTCCGTATATCTCAGGGTCTCTGTTGAGGTGCCAGACGTTTGCGATGACGATCGTCCCGGCGGGGATGAAGTGACCTTCATACCAGTCATCCTGAGAGTCTGATTAGTAACCGCTCTCCATGATAGTCCTTTCTACGCACTTCGACTGAGCGATGCGGAAGTCCCACCGGGTCCTGAAAAATGGGTACGTCTCACAAAACATCCTATGCAAACACATTAACATACCACTGGGCGCCACCTCAACGCTTCTTTCGTCTGAGTTGTATGTCAATCGAGTGAAGGGACATCGGTAGGCAGAGGACTGACCATCGCACGGATGTATGGAAGGCTCTCGAAGTCGGCGAACGTGGGCAATCTATCACGTCCAACAACAGCATCGAGTTCCGCCTGAGCACGTTTTTGTGTCTCCGGGTAAACCACCATGGCCAACATCCACCAAGCCATAACAGCGGACGTTGTCTCTGCGCCAGCAGCACTAAAGTATGATGTCAAACGTGCTGTTCCGAACGTTGTGGAGGCAAAGTACGTACTACATCGTTCCCGCCAACCAAGAGTTCTCTCGCTCGGAGAGGCCATGCCTCTCAGCAGTTTGGAGTAGTGTTGCTGTGAGGCTTGCACTTTCGTCACCTTCTTTCTGTCGAGAACTTCAGAATCATCAGTTGTGGGGTTACAGGTGTTACACACCATTCGCTCCTGCACGCTGCGGAAGAGGCCCTCGAACATCGCGGAGTCTGTGACGTACGATGCCTCCGCCTTCTGTCTCCAAGGCGCCAGTCTAACATGACGCAGATAAGCTTACATTCGGCAGTCGTATCGTGAGTTTACTCACATCTTGGGGAGATACATCATCCAAGGGAGGAACTCGACCAGATGGGCACCAGGAAGCGCAGCACGCGTCAGGCGTGAAACAAAGTCGTTGACATCTCTGACTGATTTATCGTTTCCTGAGATGATGGGAGGTTCGTCGTACACCATGGACAAGATGGCAGATGCTGCTGTCCGACGCAGATGACCATCCCAGTTGTCTGGCTCTACTAGCAAGCCACATGCCAGGAGCACGGCTTCCAGGTGTTGCGTAGGATGGAAGCGATGTACGACGCCTTTGTTCAGACCCTCGTGGGAGGCTTTGCGGAGACGACGCCAGCTGACAACTGAATCAGCCCGAAGAAAGTATGTCATACGAATCTGAACATACACGTCGTTGTACCGAGAGAACACGACTAGGAGGCCACCAGTCATGATGTCTGAAGCCACGATGTTTCGGGGCCTATCGGAGTATATACCAGCACGACGATCGAGGAGGTCCGCCGCAATCTTTTGTGAACTGATGACCACCATGTGGTTTCCAGCTAGGTTCAGATAGATGAGGTCGCCTTGTTTTGAGGGCGGTCAGATACGGCAGAAAGGGAATGCAGAACTGAAAAGGGCCATACCGAACTGTTTTCGCAGGTTCGTGAACGTTGACCATTGGTTGTTGGTGATTTCGAAGATATTCCCTAGTAACGGAAGGCCCCTCGGCCCAGGGGGTAGTTTCCGCAGTGGACTACGAAGGTAGGTGACGAGTGCATGGACAGACACGCCTGCGGCGGCGACCAAGATCAAAGATTTGTACGCTCGAACCACATCAAGGACTGAGCCAAGGGCATCCATGTCAGGGACTTGGAAAAATCGATATTTGTGTAGGGATCCATCTTTTATAATACATCAAACGATCTGTGAATGCGGTGAATTGGATGGTTTCCATATCAAACGGGGGAGAATCAAACGTTACGGCCTCACTCCAACCACGCTAAGCGTCCTAGCAGCCAGTGGGAATTCGATCTCCTCGGATGTCTAGATGTCAACTTTCCGCGACCGCAACTAGACCAACGGTCGCTGCCATAAGCGCTATCACAGCAATTCAGATACGATACGATAACACACGAGTCCGGGGTCGCTTGCTCAACCGATGAGCCTAGGTACAGAGTCCATCAGTTCCCACAATCATAATCTCCCATCCACATGCAGTGATAAAATTAATATTGATGCGAGGCCACTTCAAACGCGGCAAGGTGCGAAAGGATCATTCAATGGCCGTGCACAGCTCGACTACTGCATTGATTGACTTGGCGCTGCAACAGTCGATTAAATTTCCCGAATGTGTGGGGAATGCACTGACATGCTTCAGAAAGGACGGAAAAGGATAAGTACATACCCGTGCTCGCTTGTGCAAAGAGCCGATAATGATCAAATCATCAACGACGAACACACAGCCAGGTCCCGAATTGAAGAGGCGATATGTAAAACATCTTGCAAAATTAGCACGGCTAGGTGGTTTTCGTGAACACGGGCGTCCGCAGTACGTGGAAAACATTTGGGACGAATGAGTAATTTTTGATGGTCGCCATACACGTGAACAGAACCCAGGCCCCAGCCTCCCGCCGTTGGAGGCGCGGACGCAATGTTCCAAGGACCGGGATAACCAAAAAAAAGGACGTTCCAAAGCAACGGTGAGCGTTGCAGTCGTGTGAAGTTGATTTGGTTACGTATTGTAAACTGCTGAATCGGACTCGGGCGCAAGTTGGCAGTGGCGAATGCCGGAAACCTTGCTTGTAAGTGTAGTGTTGCAGGTCGGTGTACCAATTTTTTCCTCCGGGTCTAAAGTGTAACTTGTAGATGCGGCATCCACCCAGAGCCACGCTGCTGCTCAGGCTGAGTGAGCAAAACGAGCTGCTCGTCCTCTCAATATATGAATTAGCTGTTTTAAAGATTGAATCGGTGACGCAGATGGCATCCTGGGTGGTGTGTCAACTTGAATGGTTTGAGGACATGGGGAAGTTTAACGTGCTCATATCCCCACTCATGAGCCGATTGAACGTATTCCTCGGGATTGCGAAATCAAAAATGGTGGAAGACTGCGACGCCTTCAATTACATGCAAGTGACAGGTCTCTCGGGAACGACCTGGAAGTGAGAGAAAGACAGTCGTTCTGCTGGATCTTCGAAGGGAAGGGGTTTAGAAGGTTGGTTGTTGCGACTCGGAGTCGCTTCCTCATCGATTTTGAATGGCAAGTTGCGCAGTTTCCTTTCCATTGAGAGTCGCATGCTACACCTGCGCCTAGCTAGTTCTTGACGTCCGCGGACGCTGAGGTGGGGCTCTCAATCGCAGCTGTCATACTCTTGCAAGCTTTGATCTCGAATCTCCAAGTGCTGGATAACTACGATGCTATCAAACCGAGGGGTACAAAAATGTGCAGTGGGAGAATAAGCACCATTGATGATGCTGTGGTCGGCGAAGGTATCGCACCCTTCTCTAGAATCAAATCAATAAAAGACGCACTGGGATGGCAAACCTCCACGCCCTCAGCCCGTTTTCAATACATTATCGTCCGGCGGAGTCCCGCTACAACTCGAATATTGTTTCATTGTCGTCTCTGCGAGGAATCGATCACTGAAACATTGTTACAGGACGAACGAGCCGATGCACCTTCATCATTCCTCAAAGGACTGGATCGTCATTGGGAACACCTCGATCGAAAGATCCGATGGAATTCGAAAGTCTTCTTGCAAGTGTTCCTCGGACGCAACAATCCTGCAAGTTCGAATGATCTCCTGGCGGACAAAGTAGACCAAGGGAGGGGTGAAGGAATCTATATATGACGCTCGGAAGGGCTCGTCTGCACCGGTCTTCGACGTTCCCGAACACGATAGCGGTTCTACGTGATGCGCATCAACGGTGCCACCGACAAGCATATGAATGGGGAACAAGGATGAACTGGTCGTACACACTATCTAATCTCATATGTAATGGGAAAGACGGTGGATGAGATGCGCCCGGGCCTGTACATTCAGCTGCCCTGTTCCTTGACCTTGACCTACTGAAGCGGTCAAAAATGTTACTAGAGGTGGCCTCGATCTCAAAATTTCAGGATGAATCAAATCGTATCCCTTGTCATCAGCGGTGTCATATATTGGCACACTACAGTAGGTGCTTCATTCACATCAGTTATATACAAGAAAACCCGTTTTAGGCTTCGGTAGGCTCAACATCTACAGCGACAAAGATATTTACTTGTGAGGAAGGGCTTCGCGTTCTTGCGCGATGATATCCGGTGCCTCTGGAAAACGAGGAGTGATCTTGCATTGGAAGGGGAGCGGACGACTACAACATTCATCATTCAGTCTGAGAGTCAGAAGACGAAGAACGCGACTCGAACACGTACGCGACTAGACCGTCTTCGATGCACCCATCCAAGTCCATCGGGAGTAGTTCTCCCTTCTCGTCAGTCGCCCGTTCGATGTTCATGGCCCATAACATCATAGATATATTGATGAAAAGCGAATTATTGGCCACGTGACGTCCAACACAGATTCGTCGTCCGAATCCGTAGGAAACATGGCTCTCTTCTTTCGTGTCCGGAAGACCAGGCAATATCTTCCCATCGTTGTCGAGGTGGCGGGAAGGCTCAAATTGGGTGGCGTCTGGTCCATAGATGTCTGGGTCTCGGTTCAAGTGCCAGACGTTAGGCACGAGGAGCGCTCCTTTGGGAATGAAATAGCCATTGTACCAATCATCCTCGGTGGTGCGGTGGGGCAGGCCAACCGGGTCTACCGTGCGCCAGCGTAAGACTTCCCTAACCAAGGCACGAACATATGCAAGGTCCTCGAAATCGGAGAATGAAGGGGGTCGGGAACGACCGACAACGGTGTCGAGCTCTGCTTGAGCTCGTTTCTGAATATCAGGATGGAGTACGATCGCAAACATGAACCACGCCATGGCTCCAGAAGTCGTCTCGGCGCCAGCCGCGCTAACGGAAGACAATGAACATACAACTTGTGTTCAAGAGTGGAAGGTCACATACTACATGGTTCCGGCCAACCACGCATTCTCCTTTTCAGAGAGGTTGTTTTTGGCGACGTCTTCGATCAGTGAAGCAGCCAGCGTAGCATGTGCTTCTCCCCTGGCCTACGTTCGCGTGTCGTATGAACATCCGGCTTCGAATTATGACGGAAAAACCTACCATGCGCTGACGGGCAGATTCGAGAAGGTCACCAAACATTGCTGAATCGCGCTCGTGCCAATCTTGTGCATAACGTTTCCACTTGGCGATGCTAAGGGAATGACTTGGAATCAGTTGGATTGATAACTGGATGTGGTACAGACCTTCTGGGCAGGTAGCGCATCCAAGGAATGAATTGGACCAAATAAGCACCAGGCAAAGATGCGCGAGACAGCCGAGTGACATGATCATTCACTCGCTTTACCCTGGGGTCTTGCTCTGATGCAATCGGTTCCGTGCCATAGACCAAAGCCATGATAGACGACGCTGCACTGCGTCGCAAGTGTTTGTCCCATTCCTCGGGGGTTGCAAGAACTCCCTGGGTCAGGTGTACAGCTTCTGCATATTGTGTCGGATGATAACGGTGAACAGCGGCTTTGTTAAAACCCTCATGAACAGCCTTGCGCATTCGGCGCCAGCTGAAACAAGAATCAGCAATGAAGTGTATGAGACTGCTGACGACGGCTTACACATCGGTGTATCCGATGAAGACTATGACCAGATTGCCCGTCAGTAACTCGGCGACATAGTTCTTAGGTCGGCTAGAGGTCTTTGTTGCACGACGGTCCAGAAGATCGGCGGCAACCTTGTGAGAGTTCAGAATGATGAGAGGCTGTCCGAAAGCATTTAGATAGATCATGTCGCCTGTGTCGAGGTCAGTACTATTCTCGAGAATTGACTGTAATGTACCGAATGTCTGTTTCCATTCAGTGAATGTCAACCACTGTCTCTTTCCTAGTTGCATTGCATTTCCAAGGATAGGAACGCCCTTGGGGCCAGGAGGGAGCTTCCGCCAGGGACTTCTGTAATACCGCAAGACGAGGAAGACCGACGTCCCGACTGCGGTAAGAAGTGCGAGCCATAAGGAAGAGTTCGAAGGATGCATGCCGCGCAATCGCAGTACCACACTTTGGGTGATAGAAACGTTTGAGCGAGAGTCCGTATCATCCATCATATCTCAGTTTCGGGTATTAGGGGGGGGAGCGTTCACTGAAACTCCAGGAACTTGGCACAATACCAGTGAGCCAGATTAAGTTCTGATGCGTGATGAGTGAGATTCTATCTGGATCCATTCGCACGACCTAACTTTAGATTGTCCGTGATGCTCTGGTGCTGTGTAGTAAAAGCCAATAAGTAATTATAGTCGCTGTGAAAATGCAAAGTTGAGCAGCGCCGCAGTGTACGGTATTTAGGTTGTTTACCACTGGAATATGTGTCAATTCGCGCACGCACAGACTTGAGTTAGCATGACGATAACAGAGCCTTTTACTAGAATACGATCGTGGTAGCAAAGAATAGCGGAGTATCCAAAATTGCGATGGGCAGTACTAGTAATAGATCTCGTTTAGTGCGGTCAAGTGCGCACTGGTTGACGGTGGAAGGCCAGTACGTACATACACCCTGAGTTTGATTGCCAAATTCTGATTGACTCGGTCTGCTTCATACCTTCCGTTGGGAGCAGCACATCGCCTCGCTAGGGCCATCATCTTACAATGCCATGGAATATATTTCTTGGCTGATACAAGCACCGTTTTTTTTTTCCCGACATCAGCTAGGGAATGTGTGGTTGCGATGGGCCACGGCGGGGGTAGGCTCAGGCGTGGTGGCGAAAATATCTTTGTCGGCTACTCTACAAACCGCCGGCCGAGCACACGGCAGATCTGCCGGCCATTGACGAATTCCGCGGCGACCGAAACTGTGCCACTTGAGGATGTCCCAATTTGAACTCCGAGTAGTGCATGGATCGATCATACAAACCAGTGTCCGCATGCACATACGCGCTTCGACTCAGCGGTGCCCGTATGGATTGACTTTCAGCGAACGTCAGCGCGAGGTAGACATAGAAGAGCTCGATTACAGTCCGAGAATCGAGAGGGACAAGGTGGCCGACATCCAAGCCGCCAAAGACAGGATGACGAGAAGCGGCAAAAGGCCAAGGGGATCGAGGATTTGCGAAGAAGCACATGCAAGCACAATCAACCGTAGCCAAACTTAGTAAGTGGTACGAATTTTTGTACTTGTAACGCATGAGATTGAATGTCTATATGTACAATGTTTGCTCTGGTCTCAGCAAATTAGGCTTGATCATCACTACAAAGTCTACAGTTCTCGGCGAGTCTCGTGAAATGAAATATACGCAATAACGAACTCGATCAGATTAGCGAACTGTCAACGAGCACGGGTCCAACCTCTACTTTGTCGCTCTTTCGTTCCTTCGGCATGAGCGATACCCATCTCTTCTCCTTGATCTCTAGACCTCTGTTCCCGAAATATCTCTCGCTTTCAAAGCTCCAGTCATCGTTTGCTCGCACCCAGTGCCCTAGGCCATCACAGTATTCTTTCACCTGTGAATTCAGCGGTTCTTCCCACTCTGGAAGCGCCGCCATGGCTGCGTGGAATTTCTTCTCCAGTCCCGTGTGGAAGTCTTGCACCCACAACATTGCGCCGTTCACATCCGTGCCGAGCTCATCCATTGCAATCCTTACAATGTTGTGGGTGTCGTCTCCACGGGATTGCTCAAGATTGAAGGAAACGATGTCCTGCGAAGTCATGATCTAAGTCTCGCGTGTAACGTTATTAAATCATGAATATCACTGACGTTGCCGATGCAGAGCATGTCAATCGATGCCAAACTCATCTCCTGGATCACGGGGTGCGAAATGACTTCATCAGGAATGTCGAAACCCTGTTCCAACAAGGCAAATGAGGGTTTCGCCCCGATCGTGTCGCGGCGAACTTCGATATAACTCTTGATGTCGCGGATGCGATGGCCGTTTCTGTCGATGGCCTGCTGCACGACAGCCTCTAGATACTCGTCAAAGGTCTTGATGAATCTCTTTTGTGATTGCTTGCTTGCGTTCTGAATTGTACGTTCCCAGAATCTGCGGTTCATCAGATGTCGGTTGACCCCAAGAAAACGAAGGAAACACTTACTGCCGAGCGACTTCGCCGCCTATCCATTCTCCCTTTGGTCGTGGCGTGTGCGGATTGCGGAGGGCGTCCATTATGGCGTCCTTTTGCTTTCGGACTTCGGAAGGTGCTGCGACATCGGAATACTCGTCTATGACGAAGAAGAGATTCATTACATCGCAACCGGCCCTAGCATGTTCTGATTGAACAGGTTAGAATCGATTTAGGAGATTGACTTGAAGTCACCCACCTTTGCTCAATTTTGGATAGGCCAAGCAAGCAAGGCGATCTATGACACGAGGTGAGTACGTGGTGGGGCTGGATATATGAGACCGAAAACTTACTGAAATCGCAGCGATTGAAGGCGTGTTGTGCTTTCGGGCTGAAGGCGCCGAAGCTGGCAGTCCAAGCAGCAGATTCTTTCTTCACCTGTTCATAGTAAGGGTTGATATTACGAGGCCAGGGCCATCTTGCAAGGGTGTCCGGGATGAAGATCTTAGTAGATCCACTATACAGGTTTGTATTCTTCTCGTCGACGAGCTCCTCCTTTGCAGGGAAGCCATTGGAAACACTCTTGTGCTTCCTGGTGATCAAAGCAGAGACGCCATAGGAAGCGAAATGGATAACCAAGCCTGTGAATGCGCCGAGAGAGAGCACAGTGTATGTTTCCATGCTGGCGGGGATGGGATTGCTTTGGGCTTGCGTAGCTGCCCTTTATATTTAAAAAGATTTTCAGGGATCTCGAAGAACAGCTAGCCGAAACAACATTCACTCAGAGCGGTACGTATTTCCATTTTCCCAGTTTCAGACATTGTATCATTCCTCTTGCACATAGCCAGTTATCGCCTTAAGTTGCACCGTTTTTGGTCGTTAAAGCGTCCTGTGCACGAATACAAATTCTTTGGAACGTGTATGTTGCCAACCGCGGCGAAATGCGAACTGGGGCGTTTCTGGGGTGATTACCGAACATAGTAGGACTAGAATGAATCATCGGTCTGGAATAGAGCCGCTTATCCATTTGTGTCCTGGCAGCCACAAGATAGTCTCTCATTAATTCCGGTGAGATTTACTTGGCGGCATCAATGGTTCCTCTGTAAGCGTAAGTTTTTCCGGACAGATGGTTACATGTGTCTAAATATTACCTAGGAACAGAGATCCCTCTTACAAGGTCATGGAATGTGATCTGGAGATCTTGGGCTCAACATGTATCGTCGTTACCCACACCGTCCACTATGCAGACAGACATTGATCCGAATGATGGCAGTCCACTGATCCATATGACACCACGCATTCTTTCGGCCGATTTCCATTTGAGTTTCTGGGTAACTGCATTGTAAAGTCGACTTTCGATCCGTTCGGCTCATTATGTATATTCGAAAATAACCGCATGGAGATTCATTAACTTCCGGGAGGCCATGCAAGAGTTTGCGCACACTATGTACTCTCGACTGCGCAGGTGTGGGAAGCCCGCCGCCCCGCAACACTCGCCGCTATATTTTGATCGATCAAAGCGGGGGCAAAATCAACAAGACGAACGATCGAGCAGATCTGAAATACATATAATTAACGACATCGATTATCCATCGCCGTTGTCTACCTGCCGACGCAACCGCGTGTCAGAAATCACATGAGGTGTTTGCATATGTAGCATTTTAGCTCTCGAAGATTTGCTCATGCCGCTTACCGGGTATCACGGGTACCGCGGATTAGTATCAATGCGCGGTTGATGCTGCAATCGTCGAGGATATCGGAAAATGGCAAACAGACAAGTCGCCGTGTATCAATCCATCACGATTCACAAATAACTTGGTTCAACAGCGCCCTCACTGCCCCTCAGTAACTGAGTGACTGAGTGACTCATTTTCTAAGCATATTCAACCATATCGACACGTCCCGTTGGGCACGATTCAGATCCAGGGAGAGTCAGGGTAGTCGACAATACTTTCTACTGTCGGCTTCGCCCAAGGCGACGCGCCGTAAAGATTTTCGAATTGCTGCATTGCCTATTTTGGGATTCGGAGCACGACTCTTCGCAACTCCGCATTGTTGGCCCCGGAAAACAAAAGGATGGCGTTCCTCCGCGACCCTTTTGCTTCCATGTCGGTTTGAAATGTGTCATGTAGACTGACAGATACTGTCATATTTTTCGCACGTTGTGGGAAGCATTGCAATGTAATCTGTCACAAATATTGATGGGGTCGCTGTGCCACATCTGATAAGACCGGTCACTGGGGTCAGGGTAAGGACTAGTAAGGAAAGTCGTTCGTACAACATGTTTCACTTTACCACTCCTATGTCGCATACGAATAGTGCGGAAGTATACGAGGTCGATCGATCGATCACTAAGCAGTTGATTGATGTCAAATGGCCTCGTGAGAAAGCACGACCTACACCAAAAGGTAAGAAATTTCGTCGTATTGGCAATAGATCTGTATCCTCCCTTTCGATCACGAGCATGTCCAACTACAAGAAGTTTGCCATCGCCGGCGTGGGCAACGTGGGCAAGTTCATTGCAGAAGAACTGGTAAGCCACCTAGTAGCGGGAAGAGTGAATGAAATCATCCTCCTGACTCGAGAGGTAACGTCCTGTCCTTCGTACCAGTGTACCACTGCGACGCTAAAGCTATGACTTGCAGGAATCTAAAAATCCGGTGATTACAGCACTCGCAACGCTTGGAGCAAAGGTTGCGCGTGTTAATTACGATTCGGTCGACTCCTTGTCCTCAGCACTCGCCGGAGTCGAGGTCGTTGTGTCCGTGCTTGGTTACGGTGGGATCGGTACACCCCAACTTAACCTTGCAGAAGCTGCAAAGGCAGCCAACGTCAATCTTTTCGTTGCCTCCGAGTTTGGAATCCCCCAGCGAGCTGGGATCCCCGTCGGTGATGAGATCACCAAAAGGCTTGGGTCGGTGCCCATGACGGTCTTTTACAACGGAACGTTTTCGGATATCCTCTTCAAGCTTGCGTACGCAAAATAGCTTTTTTTCACGGGAGATGCGTCAGCGCTCATGTGCGCATTTTAGGGATTATGGTGGACTGATTCTTTCCAAGGGAGAGGCTTTAGTTTCCGGAGATGGCACGCGTGACGTGTCTTTCACTACTTGTCGCGATATCGGGCGCTATGTGGCCCACGTTCTCACGAAGCTCCCTCGGTCAAGGCTCAACGGTCGTAGTTTCCGAGTCGAAGGCCAGCGCGCTGTGAGTTATGCCCTATCCTTGCCACTCTCCCGTGACCAAGCTATCCTGTAGTGCTTGAACGACATCATCAGCGAATATGAGCGCTGTACAGGAAAGACAATCAAGGTGACTTACCTGCCAACGAAGGACCTCGAGAAGGCCATGGTGGAGAACCCGAATGACATACTCAGCGGTATCCGTCTGTTGTGGGCTACCGGAAAGGGTGTTGTCGGAACCGAGGCTGAAGTCGATAATCACGAGTTCCCGGACTGGAACCCGACGAAGGTCGTAGATGTACTTCTTTCTTGATTCGCACCCTGGAACGAACGTATTGTCGTGTACTAAATACCAGCGGCAACGTGCCACCGCACTGCTGGTTGTGTGATATATTGCGTATGTGACTCTGAGGGGGTCATTCTTAAGTTCTTCTGTACGATGTGTTCGTTCACGGGTATTATTGCTATGGTAGTCCAAGCCCATGATCTCCCAAAGGTATATACCAATCAAATCTGTGGATTGGGTTCCACCGGCTACCACTGACTACCACTGACAATGTACCATCGCTTACCATCGAAAACCGTTGGTGCGAGTTGCTGACTGGCGGCAGCGGTGGCCATTTTTGGAAGGTTCGCAGATGGGCCCTATGTCTCATTGCCGCAACCTCCCCCGGGACCGTTGTCCAGGCCAGGGCTGAAGACGAGGAAAACGGGCAATGCGCCCTCTCGAGGTGCTATCGATGGAACAACCCTCGCTCTCTGCTCTACTCGTGACTCTACTGCCTCTCGGCAACTCCCGCTCGGACCCCTGCCACTGCTGCTACTGCTTCGCTCTCTCTGCCAGCGCTGCTTCTCGCCTGCCGCCGCGACCCTTCGGGTCTCCCTGCTACACCGTGTAACAATGTAAACTTGCCGCATCTGCAAGCGATCGATCACGCTTGCTACAACTGGCGAGTCCGCTGTAGTGTGTTGCATGATCAAGCCCGGCGAGCGACAGCAACTCTACAAGTGTCGAATGAGGTAATTAACTCCCACGGTTGGCTTGCAAACTAAATTTCATGGTTGGGCGGTGTTTGGATCTGCATACAGCCACTCGGTCTTTCCTTTAACCTAGGATATACTACATAGCCTCTCGCTCGAAGGAGCCTGGTGAGTTGCTTGCTTCAAAGTTCCACTAATTTCGGCGATTATGTTAGCGATCAGTGCCACTCACAGACATAGCCATTCAAGCAGGGCTTGTGGCGGCCAGGTGGATGGAGCTTTATGTCTAGGGAACCGCACGGGTACAGTAATACTGGCGGGTGCGGATACGGTGTGGTGAATCTGTACCCCCAGCGATAACCGTACCCTCAGGCTTACCCGCGGTTTGCGAGTATGCGCGCCGGGTATGCCGAGTCAATTGGGCAGGGACTTTGATGTTATGTAATATAGCGTTCTAATTCGAAGATACATTGTCGGACATCAATTTTATGTCCGACAATGTATCTTTGACGGTGTTCTTTAAGCATACCGGGTGAGATACTCCACTGATTTACTACTCCCACTGGCAGTTCAAACCATCATAGTTCTCAGGCCGCTTCAAAATTTTTTTTTTGAACAGCCGCATCTCTGATTCAACTGAGTGCTAACCTGGCCTGTCTGCGCATCGCCGAATTCCGTCTTACACGGTCAGGGGATGCAAGTTCAAATGCTTTAGATGAAACACAACGCGCTACATAACATGTCAACTGAGTCCTAACAACACATGGGAAATTTCCAGCCGAGTGGTATATTTTCCGTCATCGTGATAACAACCGCGCCGATGACCATCATGCTGCGCCCAATACCGTTGCCGTGAACTCGCTCCAAAGGGGTTAGTGCGAAGAGCTTTATCCAAACAAGCATTAGAGATCTGTTACCTTCTCTCGCAGTCTTAACTTCCCCGCCCTAGCAGGTTATATACAGTAAGGGATCTGGCCAGATGCCTCACTGTTCGCGAACGACTTTATTAATAACAGACGATGCCGTGCATCATCTGTTCCTGAGAACGAGGGTGCAAGAAGGAGTTTCTACTTAACCGTTCTGATCCAAACACCCCCAGGGACGACCTGTCTAAGTGCCGGTCCTGATTCGTAGTTTTTGTTCAGCTTCACGCGTCTCGCCTCTCATTCTACTAATCATGCCTCTCGCCGACTGGGCACTATCCTCCTGGGGTCTCTTAGTCGTTGCCGTCGGTGCGAGTGTTTGGGTAATTAGAGCTCGAAATACGACTCGTCTCCCTCCTGGACCGAAAGGTATCGTTATTCCTGATAATGTTTGTCTAATATTAACGCTATGTCAGGTCTACCCATCGTAGGAAATTTACTGGACCTCGAAGGTGATGCGTTCCATGTACAGGCACGACAGTGGTCCAGAGAATACGGTGATCAGCTCCCCACCGCGATTGTGTGCTCTGAACTAAACTATGGTTTCCTCCTAGGTTCAGACATCGTGTCCGTGACTACTCTCGGGCATACGACAGTCATCTTGAATTCAGTTCAGGCTGTCAACGACCTCTTCGTCGCTCGCGGGTCAAATTACTCCGACAGACCTGATATGCCAATGCTGATTGATCTGTAGGTAGCTTTATACACCTGTCCAACCTGCGTACTCATAATTCGTGTAGGGTCGGTTGGGACTGGACTTTTGCCCTGATGCGATATGGTCCCCGATGGAAGGAGCATCGCCGAATCTTCCACAACCAGTTCGATCTCACTATCAAAGAGCATCGAATCATCCAAGTTCCAGCTGCGCATGAGTTGATCCGACTTTTGGAGCAATCCCCGGCCAAGTTTCTGGATCACCTTGAACAGTACGTATAAATGTCGTGATCACAAATCAGATTGGAGCACTCATTCCCGAAAGCTACACGGCCCGGATCATCATGAAGCGAGTGTAAGTGCAAACTGAACACTGGGTTCCAATGGTTACTGAGATCGTGCACCTAGTTATGGGTACCACTTTGAGGATGCCATGACTGATCCATTTGTACTCGTAAACAAATTGGCTTCTGAAACAACATCAACTGCAGTAGTTCCTGGGACCTTCCTGGTGGACACATTTCCGATGCGTGAGCATTTTTGAGCGTCGTTGCTATTCATTGTTGATCGCAACTCTAGTGAAAAATGTTCCTGAATGGATGCCCGGAGCCGGATTCAAGAAGAAAGCTCGTGAATGGCGTGCGCTTCAAGAAGCAGTCGTAAACCGACCCTACAACATGGTTCAAGAGGAAATGGTATGATCTCACTGGGAAGAGATCAGAAACGGCACCACTGAATTCTTTTCCTTTCTTTTGCATCAAAGGCAAAAGGCACGGCAAAGTCTTGCTTTGTCACGGATTGCATGGAAGACCGGATCAGTGGTGTCCGCAACTCACTCAGCGATGATGCGATCAAAAGCATGGCTGCTGTCGTCTATGCTGCAGGTAGGAAACAATGTACGTCAATAGTTCTGGCTAATACATATAATTCTTCCAGGAAGCGACACCGTGAGTCCGCTCTGATAGTAATTTACAGACACTTACTCTGAGATATTCTTTCAGAATCTCGCAACGATGACTTGTTTCGTCCTTGCAATGGTCCTTCACCCAAAGGTTCAGGAACGTGTACATGCTGAGTTGGACTCGGTTCTTGGTGGAGAACGACTTCCTACGTTTGAAGACAAGGAGAGGCTTCCATACTTGATGAACGTCTTCCGTGAAGTTTTGCGGTGGCTCGTCGTCTGTACGTAATCAACAATTAGGAAATCGATCTAGCTAACCCGATGAACAGTCCCGTTCGGTAGGTGGTCCCCCTTGAGCTATGGTCTCAACGAAAGATTCAGTCCACGTTACTTCAGCCATCCCACACCGCGCTACAAACCCCGACACCTACAAAGGTTTCTACATCCCAGCTAATGCGACAGTAATAGGCAATAGCTGGTGCGCCATTATGTTCCATCTAGATACCAAGCCTACCTTATACGGATCACCTTTAGGGCTCTTTTGCACGATCCAGAAGTTTATCCAGACCCTGAGAACTTCCATCCTGAGCGCTTCGAGAGAGAGAAGGTACCAGACCCCATCGATTATGCCGCGTTTGGGTACGGAAGACGGTGAGTAACGACATGAATGAAGACGCTGCCATCTTAATCTCGCTTCGTCTAGTTCATGTGCTGGAAAGAATATGGCACTGGATACGGTCTGGATAGCCATGGCCACGATTTTATCGGTGTTTTCCATCGATGCGCCGGTGGACGAAAATGGCACACCAGTGATGCCCAAGATTACGTTCCGTCGTTCCACAATCAAGTCAGTCCACACACAAACCAATGAGAATGTTGACAGTTATGCCACTTATTTCCAGCCATCCAGCCCCGTTCGACTGTACGTTCAAAGTGAGGTCTCCAACTGCACATAGTTTGATTCACCAGGAACTTGACTGGAGCGTCGTTGGAATGTGAGATGATTGACAAAAGCAGTTTCCTCTATTTACTTCCCCTCGTAACATGTATAACTCCGTAGATCTTGTACTCTGTGGATTCGATATTATGAATGGTTGGCCATTTTATTGGTTTGTTGTACATAAATGTCACCTACATTGTAAAACCGCAAATCATATACAGGCATCGATCGGAATATTGAGGTCTCAGGCTATAACAGCACAAGGACTCATTGCAACGGATTACAAGTCTCAGAAAAGTCAATGATGCATCATAAATGCATCATCCCCGTCACCTCTGGAAAGCAGCAGTCGAAAATGGCTAATTCTGTCACCTGGTGGCACAACATGACTTCATCGATCCTCAGTGTCAGGCCTGGTGTCATTCGAACATTCACCACTTCATTCGCACAAAAATGTTTAGTAGTAGACCGTAATGGTACAATCTCTATTATCATCCCCCGTGTCATACTACACTCAAGCACTTGGAGCCACAGTGTCTGCGATTTTGTATACCAATTTGGATCCTGACACCTTGGATTGATGACGTCAAACAGCAGAAAACACGGCACAAAAGGAAGTGCTCAACCTTTCCGGCTTTCAACAACAGGATACCCTCCGAGATGCTGTTCAAACCACCGGGTTTCAACGTCACAGGGCTAGACTTCAGCTTTCCTTCCTCGAGCCAAAGGCTCATGGAATTGTATACAGTCCGGGCGAATTCATAATCACTATGACCCTTGTTGTATATTGAATTGATTGAAACAGCGTGATATTCCACAGCAGGATCCAGGGAAGCTGGGTTGACGGGGAGGACAGTGGCGACCTTCTTCTCTCCGTAAGGCTTGGCTTTGAGCACCTTGCTGACAAGTTGGACACTGTCATGTACAGAGATAGCGTCAAGTGCATAGTCAACTCCAGAAGTACCGGCTGCTTTCAAGATTTGTTGCACAGCATCAGGAGCGTGATAATCAATCACACTGGATACACCGAGCGAGCGGACGAGATCAAAGTTCTTCGGAGAGGCGGTTGCTATGACCCGCAGGCCGACAAGGCTAGCAAATTGGCACGCAAACATGCCAACGCATGCTGGATTAATGTGAAACATAAATTATTTGGATAGGAAGTTTATGTGAGGACCACGCACAGGCTCCCCCAGAAACGAGCAAGGTTTTTTCTGATTGTGCCGGTCGCGGGAAACCAACCAGACGCTGCATCCCGATAACTGCGGTCGTCGCTGCGACAGGAAGAGTGGAAGCCTCTTCAAAAGTCACGTTGTTGGGTATCTTGATCAGGAGATCGGAGCGAGTCGCCAAATACTGCTGGAACGCGAAATTCCTCTTGTCGAAACATGGTCGCATTCTTCCTGCAACCTTTACATTTAAAGTTAACCATCTTCCTGCTGAATGCCTAGGCCGGGACCTACCCTATCGCCGACCGACACTTCATGCGAACCTTGACCGAGTGCGACAATGGTTCCAGCGTAATCGTTTCCGGCTCCGTTTCCGGGCTGGCCTATTCCGAATGCAACCAATTTCCCTGTGAAGGCAGATAGAACGAGAAGGCGAATGTCAGATTAACACCAGGATTCTGTGCCAGTAGACGGACAATCGGTAGGATTCAGGGCCACGGCTTCTGTTTTGATCAGAACTTCTCCCGGACCAGGAGTCGGGATAGTATGGGCCCTAAGGGTGTATTGCGGGACGGTGTTCGCGATGAACAACGCAAGCTGCGAGGATGGCAAGGACGTCATGGAAGAGAACGGAAGAAAGCGGCTCATCGCGTGTGCTAGTAGTTTCTGAACAATCATGGTGAGCCCGGTGCTTACATTTCCGACTGATACGATACGGTGTCTGATTATCAAGAGGGCCTGACTCATTTGATCCGATGCGGAAGTTAGTCTGATCACCGGGTCGAGAGTCACGGAAACATTTACCTCGAGTATTATTACTGAGAATTGGATGCCATGGCTGTGATGGGGGCAAAATACAATCACCCGACATCACGGTACTAACTCGATTTCGATTGAACCAATGTGTAGTCAGAGTGTCGCGACTGAACATGAACCGCGGTGAGGACACTCACTTGTTTCATTGGCGCAATGTCTCCAACGTGACTCGGACTGGGACGGCCAGCCCCCTTCACTTATGCATCGCAACATTATGTAAATCAGTAAGACAATGTATTACTTATTTAAATGCGGCTGACAGTCTGGACTGCCGCATCTTTAGAATAGCCTGAGGGTATTGAATGAGGTTTGTACAGGAGTGCCACTGACGGTGCGTGCGCCCCCGGGACTCCCACGGTCACCGGTAACCATTACGCATTGACATAGAAGATACATACAAAGTATCATGTGGGTATGGCACGTGCTAGACTTTAAATTCAACATTTTGAATGTGGTGTGATTTATTGCATTCAAGTTCCTTACAAACTGATTTACGCACGAAGTTCCCAAGTTATTCCAGCGGGTATGCATGTATGTACCTGAAGCCGCCGAGGTGACCCACATTTGGAGTTTTGATTAAAGCCGTTGGCAAAGTTCCATGTGTTCTCATGCTAAATATGCTATACGAACTTAAGGTACAGAATTGACTTTTCAGAAGCGCCACCCTCCGGTGAGGTCCATGACTCTATCTGGATCATAAATTGTTCTAATCTCCCGCAACCGCTGCAAGTTGTTGCCATACATATCTTCCAGTGAGGTCCCGGCGATAGGCAGGTTCGGGTACAAGGATGCGTGTGCGAGTGATTGTCCTTCCGCCTCGGCATCGGTCCGAATTTGATGGATAGTCTGTCTCAATGCATCGTACACGACTTGATCTGATCGTTCCTCGTACCACGCGAAGGCAACGTTGAGCGGATAGTGCACATTGGAACGGTCCGCAGGCCATGCTGATGGCAGTCCATGGCTGAAGTAGTCCGGATGAAATATCTCAACAACATAATCGAAGAAGTGGCCTGAGTGGTTTTGTTCTAGGTAACTCCCCCAGAACTGTCGGAATGGTATCGTCAGCGGATATTCGAGCACGCACGCGTGCAAGATAATCTGACCTTCGTTTCATTGGTAATCTTTTGTAGAATCGATGCAGTCCAGCGCTGTATCGGAGCCACTCCTTGTATCCTGTGGAGGCGTAGATTGTCAATGTTTCGCGATTGAATAGCTCGCTGACACGACGTACCGCCGAGGTGTGTTCCTAGGCTGACCCGCATTCAGAAGAGTCGTGAAAGACATCGTGGATGCTTGGGAGACAGTATTATTGATGGCAAAGACCTCATCAAACATGCCAACAGGTGGCTCTGGCGCGTTATAAAATAAGATTACGATCGCGTTCATCTGCATCTTGGTCAGGGAGATGCAAGCTATTTCGGCAATGAAACCTACAGAGCCCTCGGCGTATTCGTATATGACGTTCATCGTCGCTTTGACGTCGCGGACATTGTTTGCAAAGTTAGCGATGGCGCTATTGGCGTGCTCGATTTCAGACTCGGGAACAATGACTGCGCCTCCCTGAGAAGTCATCAATACAATGCTTTGCTGAAAATATAAGTGTACTCACCCATATATCGCTTTGCGGGAACACACGAAGAGTAAATTTGGTCACCACACCCTGAAATGCGTAAGAAGTTTGCAGAGCGCTCAATCTGTGGACACACGAAATTGTTGAACCCTCCCTGCCCATGTAGTGTATGAGTTTGGGTTAAAGACTGAACAGTCTGACACACCTTTAGTCCAAAGAAGAGATCGGGGTTGATATCCGCGGATGCCACTGTGACGGTGCCATTGGGCAACACTATCTCGCATGACACAAGTGTATCGATGGTTAGGCCATGCTCATTGGTTATCCATGATAGACCTGGACCGCGATATGAACCCCACACTTCAGAGGTCGTCCGAAATGATTACCTCCTCCCAATATAAAACCCGCCACCCCAACGTCGTTCACGCGGCCTCCGACGGCGCTGTATCCCTTGGGATTGAGGAATCCATACACATCGTTCCAACGTAATCCAGCTCCAATCTCGATCGTTTCTTCTTGTTCATTATGTTCCATGGAATTAAACCGTGACATAGAGATATGAACTCCCTCCGTCGAGGAGAAGCCGGGGTTCAGAGCATGACCGCCACCGGATATCTATAACCCTATTGGTAGTGAAACTCTGACACGACGAAGTTACCCACTGCAAATGGCGTATTGGTCCAGCCAAGAAGTTGAAGCTACAGGAATCAATTGTAAGGCGGTCGTATGCCACAATATGGAGGTGACACACCAATATCCCCAGGTCTCGGGTGGTTCCGGGTACAACCGAACACTTGGACTGCTTCATGCTCGAGGACGCCCAATGGTGAATGTCAGTGTCATATTCCGGCGATTCTTGAGAACAATCAGAACATCAGTCCTTGGGTCCAGCTGCATGGAACATACACTAACCTGGCCAATGCACAGCCGATGCAGCTGATATGGATTGACTGATGACTTTGCAAACAGGATCAACAGTGAAATCAACGCTCTTCTGTGGCGATTCAGCCAAGAATATAGAGCTTAAAGTATCCAGGGGGGTACGAATACCCGTGTTAAGGAAGACGACAACGACGACACCGAGAGCAAGACTCTGAAAGAGAGCGAGCACCATGACCGCTAATTGGAAAAGAGAAACCAGGGAAAGATTATACACAGAGTGAGTAGATAAGGAAGTCGAAAGGCAACGCATACTATGTCTCCACCGCGAATGTGTCATCCCATCGTTTGTCAATGTATCGGATGGTGCTTGGTGACCGAGCCGCTTGTGTATACACGATCAATGACGCAGCATTGCCACCGCCACTTCCTGTCGATGCCATGGTAAGCTGGACCAAAACATGAGAACCATTGATGGCGTTAACTCCTGTTTGAAAAAGAGATGGACCCCGAAACAAACCCCTGTAGGGAAATCGCGGACATGAAAGGGATCGAATGGTGACATCCCAACGACGTTAACCTGTGCGGGTGTCATAACAATGTTCAGCTGACCATGCAGAAAACGGGAATGAAACATTTTTACGAAACTGCATTTCATCGCGGCGCAGAATGTTGTCTGAAACCCGATGATCCGCAAAGAACGCATCAGGGGGGCGGAAGTTGTAACCTGTGGGAGAGTTATTCAACCTCAAGTTGGTACTAGCGCTAACGTGTTGGCGATAAGACACAGATTTGAAACGTCCGCTCTTACGCCGCGACTCGTGAGAACTGAACCAGTTCCACGATTCGGAATGTACATACTTGGCCAAATTGGAGGCGAGTCAACCGACTGCGCACTGCAAATTATACAGCACAAGATTGCGGAACGTTGCATTGCCTCCGATGCTGATTATCTATGGAGTTGAGTTGGGGAGCTGTAGGGAGAGGAGTTCTCTCATCACTCAATATCGTCTGCTCCAGTCACCATCAATCATCGTGTCCTTCTGTCACGAAGCCTGAGTGACCGAGAAACGATTTCAATCTTTTTCGAAGTAAAGCATCATTTTTCACTCGGAGGGGACCTACATGCGCACGATGGCATTTCGGTCCGACAGGAAGCGGCCCGGGGGTGCAACTACCAGGATCGGTCATAGGTACCAACATGCGCGCAGCGATCGACGAAGGATCTGATTATATCTTAGCTGCATTCTCAGAGAGGTGTGAGCAGGTTGGGATGTTGATTGAATCGGTTGGGATGGAAATCCGGGGCCCCTGGATGATTCGACAGCTACAAGGTACTCGGAACATATTTTAGATGATGTGCCAGTGTGGTTTCGTGGCGGATGTACATGCCTTTACTACCCGTCCGATCAATCGATCATGTCGGCATGGTTCGTGGCGCCGCCACCCAGGTCCGAGAGGTAAAAGTGGATGGTTGGTTGGTTAAATTCCAAGATTTGGTTATTTTGCTCACATTCAGGCGAGTTGATTGGTACCTTGTTAGAATCTGACTGAATACGAGTGGAATGATCTATAGACCCCGTGTTTGTCCGAGCCCTCCCCGGCGAGTCAAACACGTAGTACTAGTAGAGAAGACACGACTCGGGAGGAGCGCTGCCACCGTAGCTTACATAAGCTTCCACATCAAGTGGATCCCCCGTGTGACCGACGCTACACAGCCACAACTCGTTTCCCTCGTCGGAAATGAGCGTGGTCTGGCTTTGTTACCTGGGCAGCTGGACGATAACGCATCAAAAGCCTGTCCTCAACGGCCCTGACTCGGGGTTGCGCATAGTGCCAATGGGATTGGGCCATGCCGGGCGCAATGGCTACAGCTGTGCAGTTCGCATTTAGGTAGATTGTCACCCAATGTTACGTCGTCCTGATCCCACTTGTAGCCAATATATCAATGTACTCAGGCTGTACCTAACTTGGGCTTGGGAGAGTGCCAAGCTAGTATGGGGCGTTTCAAAGTCCCAACAGCCTTCCAAGATCCTGATCAGGAGATTGATTCTCCCTGTGTTGTTCTCGCTTCACGCGCTCTTGCATTCTGAACCTGAAGAAGAAAGCAGGCCAGGCCCTAGGATGCTCCCTTCTCTCCAACCTTTCCCATGTTGACGATTGCAACGCTAAAGTTTTGCTCGACGTTGCTGCTCATTGCTGTTCTACCAACCTTTGCTGCCATATTCAACGATCCTGCAGAATTAACTTCGCATAAAACTTACGACTACATAGTCGTTGGAGGTATGTATCTTGTGTCGTCGTTCCTGCTGTCGAGTCAAACTTTGTTCTACGCAGCCGGTAATGCAGGAAGCGTCGTCGCAAACCGATTGACCGAGGATCCGAACATCAATGTCCTTCTCATCGAAGGCGCGTCTCGAACAGATGACACTACGGATGTAGATTGACGCTTGAATAGCTGGCGGTGATGATCAAGGGGACGATGCCCTTGCGCAAAGTGTCCCCGCCCCACTCATGGCGATCGGCCTCCACAGGACGCGATTCGACTGGAACGTGACTACGACACCACAAAAGGGTATTGGGAACAAAACTTTGCACTACGTTCGCGGAAAGGGTCTCGGTGGTTCGACCACCGTCAGTAAGTTGATCTCTCGCCCTGTGATCACCTTCTGCTATACTGTTCGCTTCCCAGACCTCCTTACGTTTACGAGGGGCTCAGTCGATGACTATGATCGGTGGGCAAAGGTAACCAACGATGAAAGTTGGAATTGGGAGAACATGCTGCCCTACATGCAAAAGGTACGCCTCGGAACCTTACTTCTTGTCAAACCCTGACGTGGCTACAGTTGGAACGCCTGACGCCTTCGACCGACGGACATGACATATCAGAACAAATCGACATACCTGTACATGGAAATGACGGGCCGCTTTCCATATCTCTACCTAATCATGCCCTCCTGCCAGCAGACGACCTCATCATGAAAGCGACGCGAGACATGCCTGAAAGATTTTCATTCAGGCAAGATTTGAATACTGGGGATCCCCTTGGCTTCGGTAAGGTCATTTACATCTGTTTCCTCTGTTCCTAACATGAGCTAGGTTACAACCAAGCAACTATCAGTCATGGTGTTCGAGATAGCGCGTCGACGGCATATATCCGTCCTGCACTTGCGAGACACGATAATTTGGATGTCTTGTTGAATAGCCAAGTTCTTAAACTCCTCGTCACGGAGTACACGCAGGGATCCCCATCGTTTCGCACTGTTGAGTTGGCTACTGGTCCGGGAGGTGAACAACATTTCCTCACTGGTTGTTCTGATGCTGACGAGACCAAAGCCCGCGTTTATACGATGACGGCCAGGCTGGAAGTCATCCTTAGTTGCGGTTCCGTAGAGACACCTCATCTCCTGTTGCTCTCCGGAATCGGCGATCCAACACAACTTGAAGCGGTCGGAATCTCTCCTACTGTAGATTTACCTGATGTGGGGAAAAACTTGCAAGATCACCCGCTGTTTACCCAGCCCTATATGACCTCGGAAGGTAATCAACTTGACCAGTACTTCCAAAACGAGACGTTCCGCGCCGAGGCACTAGAGGAATGGAAACGGAGTCGGAAAGGCATCATGGGGCTGTCGCTGTCAAGCCAAACAGGCTGGCTGCGGCTCCCCAACGACTCTTCTATATTCGACACTGTCCCAGACCCTTCTGCGGGGCCCAGGAGTCCTCATTTTGCGATGATATTCACGGTCAGTCGAATACACTGCCATCCGATTGTCGTGCTGATAGGTTTGAACAGCCTACCTTTGTCACCGCCGATCTATCCCACGGAACCGCAAAGGGTTTCCTAACTGTTTCTAACATCGTCGCATCGTCAACATCCCGTACGTACCCTGAGATTGATTGACTTGCTATCTTCGAGAATAACCACATCAATAAGGCGGGTCGATCTCACCCACGAGCTCTGATCCATGGGTCCAGCCTGTCATTGAACTCAACATGCTCGGCACTGATTTCGATATATACTGCATGCGTGAAGCTGTCAAGATATCTCGCGAGTTCTTGCGCTTGCCCTCGCTTGCTCAATTCATTATTGGCCCCTATGGAGGTCTGTTTTGTACAAGGAAATGAGAGTCAGCCAAGCTAATGGAATGCACAGGATTATCGGATGAAATGACTGACGAGGAACTTGAAGAGTACATTCGTATACGGACGGGAACAATTCACCATATGGTTGGTACGGCGAGCATGTCTAGCTGGGATGCTGAGGGTGGCGTCGTCAATCCCGATCTGTCCGTCAAGGGAACCCACGGGCTGCGGATAATCGACGCATCCGTTTTAGTGAGCTCGATGTCTGTCTGTTAGTTTGTATAGCCTGACGCATGCGATGATAGCCCTTCATCACTGCGGCACATACGATGGCCCCGACGTACATCGTCGCTGAACGTGGCGCAAGTATTGTCAAGAACGCCCGAAACGAGTTTGGCGCACCTGAACGCACCGCACAAATTGTATTCGCTAGAAGGGGGGATCCGCAGCGTTCTGAACTTTAGACTTGCGTAGAGCGCAATGTAGACATTGTGGTGGTCGTGGTCGTGGTAGTCCACGGTTAATGTCAATCAGATGTCATTTTTATACCAGTCGGTGATGGAGCAGTGACGTCAAGGCCCCTGATGCCAAGATCGAATATCCTCAGCTCCACCACCAGTAAACGAGCTCTAACTCGATCGGCACCTCTGCTTCGGTCCCATATGAATGTTAACTCGCCAGCCAGGGCAGGATTGATGACGACTAGTCTGCGTGCACAAGCTTCGCGTGCGCCCACCCTCATCGAGGATAAAGAAGCAGGGTTCGGGTTCATTCGATCGAACCCACGCACCGAGAAGCCTCGCAAGCTCGGTGTAACTGAGATACGGGGCCCGTATTATTCGGCGTACGGAAAGCGGCACCTTCAAGACGTTCTTGAGACGATGGGCCATCATATCGACGGGTTCAAATTTGCGGGGGGTTCATTTGCACTTTTTCCTGAGCGAGCTGTGACGGAGATGATCGAACTTGCGCACGAGCATGATGTTTATGTCTCGACTGTACGTCCAACGAGGATGTGTCTTGTGGACGATGTGCTCACGTATAAATTGGCATTTAGGGTGGATGGATAGAGCATGTGTTGACGCATCCAAATGTCGCTGCTGTCGTTGACCGCTACCTGAAGAAATGCAAAGACCTGGGGTAAGCTCGCTGTCACGCTGGTCCACTCCAGGAAGGCACGACAGAATTGAACCCACGTACTCTCCCGTAGCTTCGACGTCGTAGAGCTCTCAACGGGCTTTCTTTCCTTCCCGCCAGCCGACTGGTTGCGACTGATCGAAAAAGTGCAGAGTCATGGGTTGACACCCAAACCTGAACTTGGAATCCAGTTTGGCACTGGTGGTGACACGGACGTTGAGCAGCTGGAAGCGACGGGAACGAGCGACCCGTCGAAACTCGTGAGTCTCGGAAGGGATTTCATAAATGCTGGGGTGGAGCGTATTATGATCGAGAGCGAGGGAATCACGGAGAACGTGGAGACATCGCGGACGGACGTCATCCAGGCGATCCTCAAGGAGCTCCCTATGGAGCGTGTCATGTTCGAGGCAGCCGACCCAAAGGTGTTCAACTGGTATGTCAGGGAGTTTGGGGTGGACGTCAATC